>JBBPBX010018347.1:18886-45719 GCA_038048925.1 Garcialebias charrua | reverse complement strand
TTATAAATAAATGGTAGTGTCTCCTGGCATACCAAGCTAAAGTCAACGTTCTCTGTCACTTAATGGCTTTATTTATTTATCCATCAGAAAGATCACATAAATATTGGGTAAACTGAAAAAGAAAGAATCCGTGAAATTACTATTCAATCTGAATGAGTAAATTAATTAAGGTAAAGAGGTCAGTATTAATATTGACCTCCTCATAATCCTTTACACCGGCGACAACATTTGTGGTGGTTCGGTCATGTAAAACGAAGTGAAAACAGTGCTATACGTACTTGCTATTGCAAACTTTGAAGTACCTGGCACCCGTCCCAAAGGCCGTCCGAAAAAGACCTGAGTGCAAACGATTCAACAAGATCTGAAAGCGCTGAACCTCAATGAACTGGATGCAACTGACCGCCTAATCTGGCGTCAAAAACTTGGCAACAAAGAAGCAACGTCCCACCCCGTAATTGGGAAAACTGATGATAAACGAAGAGAGATAGATATAAATTTTACTCCAGTAAGCAGTCTGCTCTTCATTGTCAGTTTTAGCATCATTGTTTACATTTTGTTTTTAACAGCTTCTGACTCTCAGCTACTACCACAACGAATTTGAGCTTAATATAATTAACAATGGGTAAGTGTAGCACTTTGAGATTTTCACTAATGAAAAGTGCGTTATAAATTGAATTAATTATTATTATTATAAGTTATAGCCATCAGTGTTTGTTTCGGGTATGATTAGGTGTGGCAGCCTTTTTACATTAGGTTGCCTCCAACCAATAATCAGCTGTAGGGCTAGTCCTGTTTCTTTCGGCTTTCTTTCAACAAAATGGCTTATCTCCTTATCTATCTGACCTCCTACAAATCTCCATCCCATCATGCTCTCTCAGATCCTCCTCTTCGCTACATCTCCATGTACCCTCTGCCCACCTCCCAGGGCCTTCACCTGCTCTGCCCCTCACCCCTGGAACGCTCTACCGCCAGACCTTCGCAACACCACCTCCCTTTCTCTGTTCAAGACAGCCCTGAAAACACATCTTTTTAGACTAGCTTATCATTAACTTTACTAAATGTATTTTCATTATTTTGCATTTTATAATCTTTATGTATTTTATATTTCAATTTGTCACTGATAATGTTTGAACTGCATTGGTTTGTTAAGTGTCCTTGGGTGTCCTGAAAGGCGCTTAAAATAAAATGATTATTATTATTATTATAACAAAATCCACCAAGATTCTTTACTAACAGACAGACAAACACACAGACACAAGTTACTTGATCGCCCGCCTTTCCCGACAGTTTATAATAACATTACTGGAGCATCAAAGTCTACATTTTTGAATTTCTGAAATTATGCCTTAAATAAATGTCTAAAAAAATCAAGAATGTACTGTATTTTGAGATTAGCACAAACAAGTAGAGGAGTCTTTTGACCTGTCTTGGGCTGAAAGATTATGTGTTCTTTTAGATCAGTGTTTTTCAACCACTGTGCCTAGGCACACTAGTGTGCCGCGAGTGATCGTCAGGTGTGCCTTGGAAATTATCAAAAAGCCCCCCCCCCAAACACACACACACACACACACACACACACACTTCTACAACCTCTTTAAATTTAAGACCACGTTGTTGTGGTATACTGTTCGGGTGTATTTTTGAAGACATGTTAAGTGCAATTTGAAATAAGATATATAGAATATGATAAAAATACATTTTTGTGTTTATTTCATTCCTATTCAAGACACTTTGATAAGAATGACTATATATTTAATATAGGCGGATACAGTATATCTGTTTACAATTTTGGTTGGTGGTGTGCCTCGGGATTTTTTTCAATCAAAACATTGTGCCTTGGCTCAAAAAAGGTTGAAAAACACTGTTTTAGATTATATACATAATTAAAATACTTGTTTTGATTGTAAACCCCATCAAATGTCTTTTTTTTTTTCAGTTCAGAGACCAAACTACATCAAATCTGCACATTATGACTGTTGAGTCAGCAACCAGTGTTTTTGTGTTTGTACTACATCACCTCTGAATTATCACCCAGCTCGTGTTGTCCCTCTGTATTTAGCTTCTTTGTGTCTGAATGGAGCCATCTCTGCTGCCGTATCTAAAGCAGCGCGTTAACATCTGCAGCCCATTTAGTGCTGCTGACACCAGGCTAATAACAGAGTGTTAGCTAAAGCTGCGGCCAACAGGCGCAGCTGAAAGGTGTCACTGCGGCTCCTGTTCTCCCTCTAACAGGTCCTGATTTGGCTTTAAACGGATGTTCAGATGTCGAATTTCACATCCAGTTTGTTTTTACACAGATTCAAAAGGCTAAAAAGTACCTACGCTAACACCTGCAGGACTAGATGTAAGGATCTTTATGGCTCAGAGGGCTGTGATGCAATCTGGATTAGGCCTACCAGGTTTAAGAATACTGTACTGTATTTTTCGGACAATAAGGCGCACCCGATTATAAGGCGCATAACGCAAAACAAAACAGTCAGATAAGTTCAACTTTATTCAACTCTTTCATTATAACTCTCAACATTGTTCATTTGTAACCAGTGCTTTAAGTGGAAAAAAATAAGTGCCGGTACTCTCCCTAATGTCATAATAATATGCATACCTGCAAACTCAGAAGGGATGAAAAAGGTGACAAACGTTGCGCCAACCCCCCCCCCCCCGAAAGATTTTGTAATTTTTTAACATGCTTCAGGTAAAAGTCATTTACTAACCTGATTTAATGAGAACATAAATAGGAAAGATTGTGTCAACCAAAAAATTAACAACCAACAACAGCAGCAAGTCAAATACAGCAGAACATTTTGCTAACAATGCGCTGCTCCGAGTCAACAGATGCATTTAAAAACTTAAGACTTATCTCTTCAGACAGGCTTTTGGTTAATTTTGTACATTGATTTTAGAGTTTGTTATGTTTTACCTTTTTGTATAGTACTTCTGTGATTTTATGATTTTATTTTTCCTTTTGTAAAGCACTTTGTGACTCTCATGTCTGTGAAATGTGCTATATAAATAAAACTTACTTACTAACAGTAAAAACTCATTTCTTAAATATGCTGGTGAAGATGTTTTGCCAGAAATTTTTGAATAAAGTAGATGCCATTTCCTGCATTCTGGTGTATTTTAACAAGTTGTTAAACATTTATGTTTACCTACATGTAAACATGATTCACTAACTATTTTAGAGACAGCTAACAAAATAAAGTCAGGTCCTGTGGACATATTAAAAAAAATGTTTAAATTATTATTGATCATGCATAAGGATATTTTAGAGACACCTCATTCAACTAGTTCATATAGACATCATCCTGTTTTTAAACTCACTCCTGTGGCTAAGATAATTAAAGGTCCAATGACATAATTGTTTAATTTTCATAAAATTGCTCAAAATATATATATTTTATCATTTAAATATGTTCGTTTTTGCAAACAAAATGATAAATCACTTTAATTTCGCTTTAAAAGTGATTTTGAACTTCAAGCCGTGTTTAATCATGGGAAATCCGATTACACTCGAACGCACCATCTGTGATGTAACACTGGGCAGAGCTCTGGGCTTGTCACAGTGCGCAGGTATGAGCAGCTCGACATGAAGGTAAGTCTGATACAGCATCAGACCTAAATTAGATCCTGTTGTTTCTTGTTCCATCACCCAAACTATTTTCTGCTTCCCAAAATGAAGACAAATAGCTCAAATCTTCACATAGATTGCTAAATTCGTCCAGTTTTAAATTGTCCGCTATTAAAGAGACCAGAGCCCTCTGCCCAGTGTTACATCACAGATGGTGCGTTCGAGTGTAATCGGATTTCCCATGATTAAACACGGCTTGAAGTTCAAAATCACTTTTAAAGCAAAATTAAAGTGATTTATCATTTTGTTTGCAAAAACAAACATATTTAAATGATAAAATATATATATTTTGAGCAATTTTATGAAAATTAAAAAATCATGTCAGTGGACCTTTAAATTAATGTGACAATTTATCACAGTGGCTTTAGGGGTGCAATTGACTTTTATTTTGTTAATTTTTATTTAGTTTTATTTGTAACACAACATGCCATTTTACTAAACAATGGTGACACTCAACTGCATGTATAAAAATAAGAATATTAACTTTACCCAATGAACAGGTGACATTTTAATAACCACCAACAGTGAATTTAGGAGGGGCTTTTTACAGTTTTCTGATTTAGTGATACACACCGTGGTGAAGTTAGTTTACGACTCCGTCATGTTTTCATCAGCGGGGTTCTCTCGTGTCGTCAATTTCAAAACTGCATGTTGCAGTTTTTTTTAATCTTTGTGAAGCTTCAAGAGCTCCCACACGTTGGAGGAGTTAGGTCGAACAGTTTTCTCTGCGTCGTTCATTTGTAAAATTTACTTAATTTCCTTTGAAAACATTGCCTGTTCTACTTCCGCCTCCCTCGCGCTCTGTTGAACTTGCGAGTCGCGCTGCAGAGTTTTTTTTATTTTTTTTTACAGATTTGGCTGTCGTCTCCTCCCCCTGTCTATCCTGAGGTTGTGATTGGCCAAAATGACGCGCTCCACCAAAGATGTTTTATTGTCGACAGATGCATTGCTGTTTCTTGAAATCCAGTCAGGGGGAAATGATGCCGTCTGCCACGGGTCTTTCAAGTGGAGAAGAGAAAATAAGTTCCGGAACGCACCATACTCTTAAAAAAAAGTCCCGGTACTCTCAGGGTTAAATTTTAGAAGTGGTGGAACTGCGTTCCGGTGCGTTCCGGCCCACTTAAAGCACTGTTTGTAACATAAAATACAAAACAATACAGATTTTTGAGCACCGTGTACCACATAAAATCGGTTCGAGGTCAGTAAGCACACCCAGAATTAATACATAAGCCACACCTGATTATAAGGCTCACTGTCAATTTTTGAGAAAATTCTAGGATTTTAAGTGTGTCTTATAGTCTGAAAAATACAGTAAATGTCATTAAGATGTACAATGTAGAGACCAGGGGCCTCATGTATCAAAGACTTGCGTGGATTTCTTACTGAAAAGTGACGTACGGTCAAATCCAGAAAAGTGTCTACGCACAAAAAAATCCAGATTTATCAAGCTGTGCGTACACCGGTATCCACGCACATTCCTTTTGTACATCACAATGAACGTGGAACTGAGCGCACGTCAGACACCTCCCCTGACACGCCTACATTTACATATGTTAAACAGATGCAAATTACTTCCTGCATGTGTGAAGGACATGTTTGTTTGATCCCTGCGCGATCAGAAATGATCTCTAGATTCAGGAAAACAATGGATTTAATATAATATGAGTGAGGACAAACATCCTAAGTAAGAATAGTAATAAACTGTGTTCATCACGCAAAGAACGAGTGATTGTGTGCCGGTATTCGTGTGCGCGCACGCTGCTGTCAGGTGCGCCACCGGCTCATTCATTCATTCTGAGTGAAAATATTAACTTTGCGCACGAGTTAATTACCATAATTACTGTAAACACAGAGGAACTTACTTGGATGTTTGCTAGAACATAGATCTTCGTTTATTTAATAGATGATATGAAGAAACGAGTCTCTGCGTCTCAGTGGAGACTTTTCATGACATGACGTGATGTTGGAGTCTCCAAAGCGCGCGCTGCAGCCTTGTGCGCAATCTGTTTGTCTGTGAAGCTTTTACTCCCATACAAGTTATAAATGGTGTACTTTCACGTGTCATTTTGGAGACATCTACAATAAACACAGATAATGACACACCTCCACTGCCGTGTAACACCGGCGAGGGTGCACGCGCGCTCAAAGCGCGACCATAACTCAGCCTTTGGGATCATATGGATGAGACCATTCCATTGGACATGAATCGGCTTTGTGTGGACTGGACTGGCACAGCCCTGATCGACCTGCCAGCTCCCTCTAAGCTCCTGTGGAACCCCAGTTTCTGCACGTGCACGCGTGATGCGCGGCCCCTGTGTTGCGCCAGTGCGCAGCAGTGCCAAACTGAAAAATGATTATTTCTGAAAACGGCTGATAAGCCATATCCTAGATCAGAGAATTATATCTGTTTATAAATAAATGCTCTGCGTGTTACACTATCTATATCCTCCAGTAAGGCTGAATGTATCCGTTCCTGTTACATTTATTTTTTGCACAACTTTGCGCGTCCATGTGGATGTACTTGTTAATCGTGTGTTTGGTGGGAATATTAATCATTTTCACATCATGAACAGTTAATAGTAATAATAATAATAATAATAATAATAATGAATTCAATTTATAACGCACTTTTCATTAATGAAAATCTCAAAGTGCTACAAAGTGCAACAGAATTAAATGTCGATAAAACAAATAATAAAACAGTTAAAATCAACAACAGTATCAACTCAGATCAAAAGTAGAATCATGAGGAGGAAGAGTATGCTCGGTTAAAAAGAAAGGTCTTCAAGCCGCTCTTAAAGTCAACCACAGACTGTGGGGCTTCAGTTTCTCAGAAGCACCTGTAAGTGTCGCCAAAGGAACAAGAACCACAGAAACGTGCGTACGCAAGCAGGGGAGCTGGCGTGGAAATGTACGTGGATGCGCAGATATTCACGTTCATTTCAGTTTTGATACATACGGGGTTTTGCGTGGAAAGTGACGTGCGCAATGTTTTTGTGCGCACGCACGGTTGATACATGAGGCCCCAGATCAGAAGCTGGAAGTTGAAGCCATGATGAAGCCACGCCCCTCCATTTAAATCGTGATCCTGTTTATCCATCCATCCATCCATCCATTTTCTTCCGCTTATCCGGGGTCGGGTCGCGGGGGTAGCAGCCTAAGTAGGGAGGCCCAGACTTCCCTCTCCCCAGCCACTTGGAGCAGCTCCTCTGGGGGAATCCCAAGGCGTTCCCAGGCCAGCCGAGAAACATAGTCCCTCCAGCGTATCCTGGGTCTTCCTCTGGGTCTCCTCCCGGTGGGACATGCCCGGAACACCTCACCAGGGAGGCGTCCAGGAGGCATCCTAACCAGATGCCCGAGCCACCTCAACTGGCTCCTCTCGATGTGGAGAAGCAGCGGCTCTACTCCGAGTCCCTCCCGGATGACTGAGCTTCTCACCCTATCTCTAAGGGAGAGTCCAGCCACCCTGCGGAGAAAACTCATTTCAGCCGCTTGTATCCGAGATCTTGTTCTTTCGGTCATAACCCAAAGCTCATGACCATAGATGAGGGTGGGAACGTAGATCGATCGGTAAATTGAGAGCTTTGCCTTTTGACTCAGCTCTCTCTTCACCACGACAGACCGGTACAGCGCCCGCTTCACTGCGGACGCTGCACCTATCCGCCTACTGTCATTGTTTCATTGTCTATGTTTAAGATGAGATTATACATCTGTTGCTTTGGAGTCAACCTAACTCAAGATGCCTGCCGCATTCAACCGACATGAGCAAACACAAAAACAGCCATACCTCAGCTCATATTATAGCCGTTGAGCTGAATTTCGGCGTGTTAGCAGCGGAGAGTCATTAAACACCATTCTCATATCATATTGCATGCGTTCATATTCCTAAGGTTTCATCCAGCTTCAGTTCTCGGCACAAGATGATTTTTAGTCTCGAACTCTGGCATGAAAGGCGGAGGGTGATATGCATTCCTTGAAGGAATGCGAGGCGTGCTGTGCTTTACGTTCAGCTGCTGTGGCTGAAACGGGAGCTCACCAACAAGCCGAGGTCCAGTGGACTTGAAGGAACCACATCTCTGGTGAGTTTTGGGTTACGGAGTGGATGATTTTCTTCTCAACAGGGACTTGATTCATTGCGTGGGTAAAAGGTGATCAATGGTCCATTGCATCAGATAAGTGCCTGACTGGGTGGCTCCGTGGATCTCCTCTCAGGAACTGAGGCCAAACAATGGAGTCCTAGAACAGCTTTTGACAGGGGGCAGCGAGGTGAGGACCCGGGCTGGTTCAGGACCGAACAGCCGTCAACNATCCATCCATCCATCCATCCATTTTCTTCCGCTTATCCGGGGTCGGGTCGCGGGGGTAGCAGCCTAAGTAGGGAGGCCCAGACTTCCCTCTCCCCAGCCACTTGGAGCAGCTCCTCTGGGGGAATCCCAAGGCGTTCCCAGGCCAGCCGAGAAACATAGTCCCTCCAGCGTATCCTGGGTCTTCCTCTGGGTCTCCTCCCGGTGGGACATGCCCGGAACACCTCACCAGGGAGGCGTCCAGGAGGCATCCTAACCAGATGCCCGAGCCACCTCAACTGGCTCCTCTCGATGTGGAGAAGCAGCGGCTCTACTCCGAGTCCCTCCCGGATGACTGAGCTTCTCACCCTATCTCTAAGGGAGAGTCCAGCCACCCTGCGGAGAAAACTCATTTCAGCCGCTTGTATCCGAGATCTTGTTCTTTCGGTCATAACCCAAAGCTCATGACCATAGATGAGGGTGGGAACGTAGATCGATCGGTAAATTGAGAGCTTTGCCTTTTGACTCAGCTCTCTCTTCACCACGACAGACCGGTACAGCGCCCGCTTCACTGCGGACGCTGCACCTATCCGCCTATCGATCTCACGCTCCAGTTTTCCCTCATTCGTGAACAAGATCCCGAGATACTTAAACTCCTCCACTTGGGTAAGGACCTCCTCCCCGACCCGGAGAGGGCACGCTACCCTTTTCCAGCAGATCCTGTTTAAAAACCAAAATTACTTTTCAAATGATCTTTCTTATCTGTTGATTTATAGACCGTTTACCTTGCTGCTGTTCAAACATATTTAAATTTGTTTAGTTTCAATTAGTTATTTGAGGCTTTAATGCAAGTGTCATGTTGCACTTTGATTTGCAGCTTGTTAGCGAATTGGGTGGGCGTGTAGGCAAGACTTTTGTATCGAAGGTACAGCCCCACATATCCAAAGTGCTCACTCTGGCTACAAAAAACACAACATGGTACAAACAAACAAACTGACATTTTGGGTTTAGTTCAGACACTTTTTCCATCTTTAATGTTTATGAAAGCTCTGTGCGGCTAAAATGCAACGACAGTAGGACAACTTGAAGTATATATTTTACACACAGTAAATAGACTAAGATTTATATAATTTCATGCCTTAAAGTGAACTATTTATCAACAAACACTTAATCACAGGCTGCTGACTTTGGCGACTCTGACGTCACATGTGCTGCAGAATGGCAGCACTGATGGGAGCTCCACTTTGACTCAAAAATTTTTTGTTCTCGTTTTTGTTTTAACTTTTTTAAGCGTCTACACTGCACACCCATGCTATTGGTAAGACCACGACGCACTGCTGGAGTTCTGTGTGTCACTGCCTTGCCATCTGTAACGTGGTGGTGGTGAGTAGGAGGAGAGCTAGCTTAGCATTAGCAACATGTGCTCCAGTGTAGTTTGGAAAAGAGCGACAAATGTTGATTACCACTTACACTTTATTACATAACTTGGAAAACCAATGGTAGGTCTCCACGGCACTAAGTCTAATTTTCATATGTGAATATATTTAAAGTCTAGTCCGTATATCCTTCACCACTCATTACTGAAGTTGAGCGGAGCAGCTAAATGTGTAGGCTACACACTGTAGCTCCCAACTACACTACTGACTTATAAAATGAGCTATGACATATCAAATAAAGGAAGTGTCAATGTGTGGCATTAAAAAGGTACAACAACAGTAATATATGACTACCCTGATGTATGCTCAATAATCCAGGTAGAAAAATCTAAAAAAGCTAAGTCTGGTCCTCTGGACATTCAAAAAACAAAACAAAACAAAGCCAAAAAATTGTAGAAACGTTTCGTCTTTCGTCCGAAAGACTTCCTCAGTCTGAGCTGCTGTATTCAGCTCAGTCTTATAAATAGCACCCTCTCACAGTGGATCGACCAGTTGGCTGATGACAGCCTGAAACCAGCTGCTCACATGATCAAGGAGGACCATCAGCCTAACGATGGATCGTTAGCACCCTGATGGTTGTTTGCTATTCACAGAGGGCTGAGTGATACTAGCAATAACAGCGTTGTAAGGGGGACAGTTGAACCCGGAGGCCTCCACCCCTGTTTAATGATGAAACGTTTCTACAATTTTTTTGCTTTGTTTTGTTTTTTGAATGTCCAGAGGACCAGACTTAGCTTTTTTAGATGCATACTGACTGTTACACATCATGCCATCATGGTTCAGTTTGCCTCGGGTTCAGCCCCGTCATGGTGGCCGTCTCCATGGTCCTCCATCTGCCTGCACTGGCCGAACTCTATGGAACAGTTGGGTTCCGCATGGAAACCTTGGATGTTCTGTATCGGCTGGATCCTGTTCTGGAGTGCAGTCATCGTCCGTTGCTGCGGTCGTTATTATCATCATAATGCTAATGGAACCTGCTGATAAGACCATGCTACTAATAGAATCACATTGCTAACAGTGCCATGTTGCTAAAAGAACCTCACTGCTAACAGAGCCACACTGCTAACAGTACATTGGTACTAACATGACCATTATGCTAAGAGAACCTCACTGCCAACATAACCACTCTGCTAATAGGACTTTGCTGCTAGCAGAACCACACTGTTAACAGTACCATGGTGCTAACAGGACCATGTTGCTAAGAGAACCTCACTGCTAATAGGACCATGCTGCTGTAGATGTTTTTCACTTTTGGTATCTTGTTTTTGTATTTTTGATGCATGCGTTGGTATTTCTTGCTGATTTTTGGCGAGTTGAGACGTTTCTTCTCGGCCTGGGCCTTTCATTGCACTGTTGATCTTGTGTTAACACAAGGTCAGCAGTGCAATAAAAGGCATCTGCATATGACCACTAAACCTAAACCTACAGCTGATGAACAGCATCTCTAGCAATGGCAACTCAACTCGGACAAATGGCACCGTGCAGCAGCTTCTGTGTCTGCAAGTGAAACAGGAAGTGACGGGATGCAAAAACCCGCACCCTCGTGTCTTCCACAGCATTGTTATCAGTCCGTCTCGAATTATTGATGTTTTACAAATATTTCTCAAGGTATCTTAATTACTCGCAAAAAGAAGCAGCGCCTTGGCCAACAGACAACACAAATAAGTTAATTTGCATTTCTGTGTTGTGAGTGTTTTGGCAGCCGCGGCGGCGGTCCAGATTGTAACCCCTATTTCTGCCTCCAAAAACCTGCCTTGGAGGAGCGTCCACGGAGGGATTAGGGATTTAGTGGGGAAGGTAAGTGTGACTACAAGCTTTGGCTCGCCATCTGCTCCCCAGCAGAGTTGAGGCCAACCTGTGCAGCCTGCAGCAAAGACCTGGGCACAGTGCTAACTCAGGCTGGAGCCAACCTGGCGCCCGCGGCCCCAATCACCAACAGTCTGCTGATTAGTTGTAAGAAGCACTCCATATGTAGCAAAGTTTTTTTTTTTTGCCTCCTTCCTTCCTCTCCTCCTCATGTATTCTCTCACCCCATTAAATAAAGATGGATGTATGGACTTTTTTTTCTCAGCAAATGGCAGATCGCCTTCGGTTGTCTGGCAGGGCAAAAACGAGCCTGTTCTTCTTCTGTCTTCTTCCCGCTCACCTCTGACAGAAGCCAGGGAAGGGAAAGAAAGGACGATGATGAGGAAGAAGAAATCCTGGCTGTCCCTCCTCTTCTTGGTCTTCTTCTTCTACTCCTTCCCTCCCTCCTTTGCCTGGCAGCGCCAGGAGACAGATGACAGGGGTTTGTGGCCGTCTGATCAACCCCGGGTGTTTTTTTCCCCTCTCATTTATTTAACGACAGCTTATTAAAGAAAGAAAATCCTAGCATTACTTAAAGGAATGCGTATCGCCCGTCACCTTTCAGGCCATGGTTTTAGACTAAGATTGTCTCATATTGAGGGATAAAGCAAGTATGTTTTGAAAAAGACTCAGCTACTACCACACCAAGTGTCAGCTCATTGTTTGTAAACTTGACTGAGGTAGGCATTTTTGTGGAGACCATGTATGATTGGATATCAAAGTCAAAGTCAAAGTCAACTTTATTGTCAGATCTGCAATATGTACTGTACAGGACATACACAGGACCGAAATTGCGTTTCTCTCAGTCCCTCGGTGCAACAGTAAACATCTAAACATTGAAACACTGAAACATATAATAATAGACATAAGCATAAAATAGTAAAACTAACACTGTCCTGAGTTTTTTGCATAGTGGTATAAGAGTATGAAAATTTACACCAACTCTAAAACTAAAACATTAAACATTTAATGAACATAATACTGTCCTGAGTTTTTGCATACTAGTATAAAAAAAGAGTATAAAAAGTATAACTAAAATAAACTAAAGGTTTCTAGCATTGACATTTGCAAAGTGGCAAAGCAGCGTATGAGTTAATGTACACAGTATATGTATGAGGTAGTAGTTGATGTTGTTATAGAGGCAAAAAGTGGCATATGCAGTAAGGCACATTGGGCATCCCTAAGTAAGACCGTTCAGAGCACACTGTATATGTATCAGCAGTGGTGTAGATATTAGAGTAGTGTAAATGTAAACAGTAGTAATTACATGTAAGCAGTAGTAAAAAAAGTAAACAGTATTAATAAATGTAAACAGAGAATGTAAACAGTATTATGATTATAGGCAGTGATGTAATACAAACATTAGTGCAAGTATGAGAAGTAGTGCAAACTGTATGAGCACATGACCGAGAGTTTAGTGAATAACCCGTTTGATGACACAGAGTCCAGTGTTAAAATCTTTGTGTTTTGTGGTAATGTGTGAGAAAGTTTTAGTGTTAAGGCAGTTCAAATGGGAGGGGGGGCAGAGCAGGCAGAGTGTTTAGCATCCTGACTGCCTGATGAACAGAGCTGTCTCTCAGTCTGCTGGTTCGAGCCTGGAGACTCCTCAGTCTCCTTCCTGATGGCAGCAGTCTGAAGCAGCTGTGTAGTGGGTGTGTGGGATCACCTGCCATGCAGTGGGCTTTCCGAGTGAGGCGTTTGCTGTGTAAGTCCTGCAGTGAGGGGAAGGAGGTGCCGACTATCTTCTCAGCTGCTCTCACAATGCGCTGGAGGCTCTTGCGGCAGGATGCAGTACATGCACCAAACCACACAGTGATGCAGCTGGTCAGGACACTTTCTATGGCACCTCTGTAGAAGGTGCTCATGATGGGGGTTGAAGCTCCAGCCCTTTTCAGCTTGCGGAGAAAGTAGAGACGCTGGTGAGCCTTCTTTGCCAGTGCTGCAGTGTTCCTGCTCCAGGACAGGTCCTTTGAGACGTGCACTCCCAGGAACTTGGTGCTGTCTACTCTCTCCACTGCGGTGCTGTTGATGGTCAGAGGGGCATGTTGGGCATCCCTCTTCCTGAAGTCCACAACAATCTCCTTTGTCTTCTCCACGTTGAGAGTGAGATTGTTGTGTCCGCACCACAAGGCCAGGCGGCTCACCTCGTTCCTGTAGTCCGTCTCATCGTTGTTGCTGATGAGACCTACCACTGTTGTGTCGTCCGCAAACTTGATGAAGTGGTTGGAGCTGTATGATGGTGTGCAGTCGTGTGTTAGCAGGGTGAATAGAAGGGGGCTCAGCACACATCCTTGTGGGGCCCCTGTGTTCAATGTGATGGTGCTAGATGTGTTACTCCCGATTCGTACTGTCTGTGGTCTCCCGGTCAGGAAGTCTAGCAGCCAGTTACACATTGAGGTGTTCAGCCCCAGACTGTCCAGTTTAAGGATGAGCTGTTGGGGGATGATGGTGTTAAATGCCGAGCTGAAGTCGATGAACAACATTCTAACATAGGAGTCCTTCGTGTCCAGATGTGTGAGAGCTGTGTGAAGGGCAGAGGAGATGGCATCGTCGGTTGAGCGATTAGGTCGGTATGCAAATTGGAAGGGATCCAGGGAGTCAGGGAGGACAGATGTGATGCTTTTCATGACTAGCCGTTCAAAGCACTTCATCAGGATGGGGGTGAGTGCTACTGGGCGATAGTCATTGAGGCATGCGGGCGTTGCCTTCTTTGGGACAGGGATGATGGTGGTGGCTTTGAAACAGGTGGGGACGATGGCCTGGCTCAGTGAGATGTTAAAGATGTCCGTGAAGACCGCTGCGAGTTCCCCTGCACAGTCCTTCAGCACACGACCAGGTATGTTGTCAGGACCAGAGGCCTTCCGGGCGTTAATCTTGATGAATGATCGCCTTACGCTGTCTGAGGATATGGCTGCCATCTTGAATTGGATTGACTCAACAAGCTAAACAGTTTTAGCTTTACAGCAATTACTTTCTGAAAGTTTTGTTGTAATCTGTCCTGTGGTTTGTAGGATATTTTGCTAACAGACAAAAAAAGTGGACTCTGAGCATTTTTTGTTTGTTTGTTTGTTGTGACTCCTCAGACTGATGAAGTCCTTTGGATGAAGGACGAAACATCTCACAAAAAAAGGAACCGTCCAGATGACCTGACTGAACATTGTTGGATTTTATACCTGGATTATTGCGCATGAACTTTGATGTTTTGAACCGCTTTGGCTATGGCTGACTCAGAGGAGTCGACTGGGCCACAGAAACAATCTTATCACCTGCAAACTGGTTGGCCCACTATGTCTGTTTGCTGCTTCTGGGACTGAGTTTGTTGTGGCTTCTCGGAGAGATGAACTCAATTGGTCAATCAATCAATCAACTTTATTTCTATAGCACATTTTAAAAACTGCAGCGGTAGCAAAAGTGCTGTGCAATGAGACAAAAAGATAAATTAATTAAGACAATAAAAACATAAAAAGCATAAAAAACAAAAACAGCAACACAAACAGCGTGAGACGGCAAGCCACACACACTAACGCCATCTTGTCCAGCTGTCAGATTCCTTTGGATGAAGGATGAAACATCAAAAAAAAAAAACATTCAGATGACCTAAATCAAAAAAGGCGTTCAATACAGGATCAACTGGACTTTATTTGTTGCAGAAAACGTTTCGACTTCTGTCCAGAAGTCTTTTTCAATTCTGAATGAATGGAAGCTGTGAGAACGAGAAGTTTTATACAGGCTGACAAGCCACGCACCAACATATGAAATTGGAAACTGAAATAACACCACAAAATACCTAACATGCCCATTCTATATAAATTGACAAAACAAACACATCACAGCTTAACAGAAGGGGGTTTGTAACACATACATGTAAATTGATAGATCACACCTTAACAGTAGGAGGTTCCCTTGGGGTACCTGGTAGAAGACACAAAACTGTATGTAAATTTTGTGTCTTCTACCAGAGACCTCAAGGGAACCTCCTACTGTTAAGGTGTGATCTTTCAATTTACATGTATGTGTTACAAACCCCCTTCTGTTAAGCTGTGATGTGTTTGTTTTCCATCCATCCATCCATCTTCTTCCGCTTATCCGGGGTCGGGTCGCGGGGGTAGCAGCCTAAGTAGGGAGGCCCAGACTTCAATTTAAATAGAATGGGCATGTTAGGTATTTTGTGGTGTTATTTCAGTTTCCAATTCATATGTTGGTGCGTGGCTTGTCAGCCTGTATAAAACTTCTCGTTCTCACAGCTTCCATTCATTCAAAATTGAAAAAGACTTCTGGACAGAAGTCAAAACGTTTTCTGCAACAAATAAAGTCCAGTTGATCCTGTATTGAACGCCTTTTTTGATTGTATCATGTCCTAGACGACTGAGAATCTTCACCAGCATATTCAGATGACCTGACTGACCATAACTGCTCAAAGTCCAACAAAGTTCAAAGTTTTAAGCAAAGACAGGTGTCGCAACAATCATTTGCTTTGAGGACACACAGCTACTACTGTACCAACATTTAGCTCAATATCTGTGAAATTCACTGAGCTACAGCATTTTTTTTTTTAAGTCAGCTGGTAGTCTCCGACTTTTGAGCGAGTTCCGTACCTACGGGCCGCTCGTATGTCAAAAATTCGTAATTAGGATCACAATTTTTTTTAATCTATTTTATTTTTGTAAATAAATGAATACATGTACAGTACTAGGCTTGTTATAGATTAACCGATTCGACCGGATATCCGGTTTGACAAGCTAGCGATGTGGTTGCATCGGTAGCAGCCACGTAAACCGACAGCAACCAGCCACAAATTCAGAGATGAACCGGTTGAAAAGACACGGACCGGTTATCGCGAGACTTGCTGGGTTTACAATGCGTTTCTAAAACAACGCGAGAGCGAAGCTATTCTCACGCATGCGCCATAGCTCACCAAGAGCACGAGCGAGCATGGATGTAAATAGTAGCCGCGCGCGCTAGCGAGTCACCGCGAAAGATTTTCAACACATCAGCCAGACAAAAATCTAAAGTGTGGAACGTTTTCGGGTTTTACTAGAAGGACGGAAAACTCGACAAAAGCCACGCTATTTGTAAGCTATGCAGCGCACCTCTGAAGTACACTGGTAGCACAACAAACCTCGACCAACAACTTTTCAAGCCTCACAACAACGAGCAGGATCGTGCAGCTGCCACACACAAAGCGACGGGTAACGTTATCACTAAATTTTACGGGCAACTCAGTGATAGTTCACGAGCTACACAGGCCTTGAAGATCTCTTCCACACTGTTTTAAGTCCCTGCCCTTCCTCAGTAGCAGTGATAACTCCTGTCAATGAGCCCACAGAATGGGTGAACAGTCTTGTTGTTACACAGAAGAATAAACACGTTGTTGGACCCGAACTGCGTTGTCTCAGCCTTCACCTATAATATAAGCTGCATGACTATGACCCACAGCCATACAAGATTAATAAGAAGCATAAAGCTACAACAGTAGCCATGATGCAGAGAGGACATTCACAAGCCTATCAGCAGAAAACAACATCCCTGCATCACAAGGTAAATCCCCCAACACACTGTCAAAATACAGCTGTGTTTTGTTGCTGTCACTAGATTTATTCTGCCTACTGTTTTTTGATTGTTTACACTGCATTTAACCATACTGTACACTAAATGTAATGTCATGTTTTATTTCTAGGTAACGGGGGATTCAGTTCAGAGAGGTCCAGTGCAGACTGAACCTGCAAATGGAGATCTGGACGTCTGCAATGATACACCCCAGACCCAAGATGAGCATACAGGTTTGTGTTTTATAATTTGTGATCAAGAAAGCATGCAATAAGGGTACAAAATAAACTACCAAAAAGTGAAACAGTAATTATAATATTTACAAAGTTTCTGAAGAGAAAAATAGTAAACAACATGGTAGAATTTTAACGGTGAAGCAGGATGAATTTGTGTGAATAACTATTTCAAGGTAGTAATGAAATATAAGCTAAAATGCACATGATCTATATTGCACATAATTACCAAACTACAGGTTGTGTGACAGGTTATTGCACAGCGGGTTATTGCACAGCAGGTTATTGCACACACAGGAGCTTTGTGCTTAGCTTATTCCTGGTTTTTTTTTTCCTAGTGATTTTTATTTTATTACATGCTGCTGTAACCATTTGTGCCTTTTATATTTTTTCTGTATTTTCTGTAGGAAATTTTCTTTTAGCTGGTCTTTAGGTCCATGTTTAAAAATAAACACATTTAACATGTGATTATTTTGTTTGGCTTTTTACTTTATTTTTACCAGTGCTTTACAGCACCCTTTTAGATATGATATATGTGGACTTTTACAAATTTAAAAATGCTCTAAGAATGTCACATTTATAGAAGTGGTCCTTTTTCTTTCATAATGAAATATTTGTCTACCGGTACATCAACAAATATTAAAACGTAGAATTATTTGAAGTTTAATCGAATCGAACCGAATCGCTTTTACACTGCATCCGAATCGAATCGTTCCGTTTTTACAATAAATCGTTTTTGAATCGAATCGTAACCCTTGTATCTAGATGTGAATCGAATCGTCTGTCACACAGAGATGTACAACCCTAGTTTAAGCGAGGTGAAGGGCAAAAAGAGGAAGATGGACGGGCGTCAGCCGCTTAAATGTCCAGAGGGCGGGGCCTCTGGCGCAACGCTGACGCCGTAGCCGTAAAGGTGTGAGTGTATTACTTCAGGTAACCGCGCGGAGGCGCTGATTCCCATAGCAATTGTGTTGCACTGAGAGAGCAACTGAAAGGGAACTGATTTTGTAACAAGACGAAGGCATAAATTATAAGCTTAGAAGAAACAAAATGGTTTAGAATAAAACTATGGTATATAGAAAACACGTCAGTACAAAGCAAGACGTTGTTTAATTTTGTTTTTTAATTGCTCTGGTCAACACAAACTAAATTAATTAAACTGATTAGACCTAATATGGTGCGTAAGGATCCATCAGAGTCCCAAAATTCTCATATGACCTAAATTATCCCCACAAGAAGATTTTGTGTGTGTGTGTTGGTCTATCGCACGTCCAGAATCTACTTGATTAGTTTTAGGTCTTACCCAGAAAGATGGAGGCAGGTGTCGCTTCCTAACCATGCAGCGTTGCCTCTGCCGCCCCTCCGCCATCAGCAACACCAAGGCTTTTCCAAATCCACAAACTGACAAACTCTCTCAGGTGTAACTTTACCTCCATGTTTACCTGAGGAACCTCATGGCTCTTTTTCTCCTAATGCTCAGCTGCCGTTTAAAGATGTTTCAAGCCACGTCTGTCAGTGGACATCAAGGTTTTTTTTTTTTGCCATGAGACATACTTCCAAGCATTTATAAAATCAGTTTACAGCTCAGCTAAATGGGGTTCTTCCACCTGATCAGGAGAGATCATGGTCTGGTCCTCTCTGCTCTGCTCTGCCCATCAAAATCCAGCCATCTATGAGAGAGTTCTCGTACATACACTCACTGATGCTTCCTCTAGCTCACGATTTCACAAGTACACGACATATACACAGCCCACTGCCACGCTGAATCTATACTTTCCCTTTTGCAGCGCATATGACAGCCAGACTAGCAGTTTCTGACAGGCTTTTAAAACCAACCTGGCGTGAAAACGAATACAAACACACACACACACGCAACCCAGTTTCTGGACATGACCACAGCTCTCTGGGCCATCAGAAACGAGGGGACTCTCTCCAGCAGTTATGCTCCACCAGTGCTGGAAAATCCAACATAATCTTTAGCTGACCAAGGAGGACGTCAAGCAAATACCGTAGTGTTCAGATCCAGATGGATCTCACTGCTCACTGAGGCGACCTCTACAGAAAAGTAGGCCTGAGTGAACATCAGCATGTTCCTGTACACTAAATACAGTTTAGTACAGCCTTCTGCTGTGAAATACTACACCCGTCTTCTGTCATTTGTTGTTTTAATAAAAGACCTTGAGTGAACTATTGTAAGCTGTGAAAACGATCATAATGATAACAATAAAAAAATAAAAAGAGTCTAATAGACACAAGCATGGATCAAATATTAAATCAGAAGGAAAAAGCAGTTTCCAAACGATTCATTTAATATTGTTTTTATAACTTCATTAGGTGTAAATGCCAAGGTTTCTACAATCTTTCCAGATTAATGTACCGTATTTTCCGGTGTATAGGTCGCACGTTTTTATGGTTTTTTCAAGGCCTGCGACCTATACACCGGTGCGACCTATATATGGCTTGTTATCACTTTCGGCAAAACAAACTTTTAAATCCAGCTCATTTCACAATTACGTTCATTTATTAAGGAAAAGTTCAGCTCAGACACAAATTTGCTATAATTTTTATCAAACAAATAATTGTTTTTAAGTGTTAATCTTCTTAAGCCTTATGGGGCGGCCGTGGTGTAGTGGTAATGGCAGTCGACCCCTGATCGGAAGGTTGGAGGTTCGAATCCCGCATCCGCCCACCATGTGTTGTTGTGTCCCTGGGCAAGACACTTAACCCCGAGTTGCTCCCGGTAGGTCTGGATGGCGCCTTGCAAGGCAGGCTACCACTACCGGTGTATGAATGTCTGAATGAATGGGTGGATGGCTGGTATTGTAAAGCGCTTTGGGGCTCCTCACAGGGGGCTGGAAAGCGCTATATAAATAAGCTCCATTTACCATTTACCATTTAAAAGCCTTGCTGTGCGCTCCTGTGGCAGACATTTGCAGCAGAGCTAAACGTAGGTGCGACCTATACACCGGTGCGACCTATCTAGGGATTTTTTCCAATCTATTGGTGATAACTGGACAATGCAACCTATACACCGGTGCGACCTATACACCAGAAAATACGGTAATTTGTGATGTTTAAAAAAATAATAAACTAACTTGTTCTGAAACTCAATCATTAACATATACTGTAATATATTGTATTGTGACTATTTATATACTGATTTTGTTAAATATTTGCCAGAAATGTAAAGTAATAGTACAGTTTGTACAGATCAACAAACTAATGCACAGGGTTTTATTTGAGCTGCAAATTACTCATAGAGCCACATTGCCCCTGCCTATAGAAGGGAGAGAAATATTATTATTATGTACAGTCAACGTTTTGTTAATATTATTTGTTCTAACATTTTTGTTTTAGTCTCATCTGAAGAAGTAAAAATTAGTCACAAAAAGCAAATTAACTAGCTTGTGATGGACTGAAAAATCAAGTTATTGATGACTAAAACATTGAACTCAAGGCTTGAAGTGGTAGATAAATACATACAAAATACAATTTAAATGCATGCACACTTTAATTATTTTTTATTAATTTAATCAATTTCAATTAATTGAAATACATATAGACACTGTGGTCAAGAAAGCCTGATGAAGACTACTTCATCAGGAAATTAAAGAAGTTTGGTATGAACACCAGCATCCTCACTAACTAGGTGCACCACTGAGAGCCTGCTGACGGGCTGCATCACAGTGTGGTACAGGAACTGCACCAGTCAGAGCCAGAAAGCACTAGAGAGGGTGGTGCAAACAGCAGAGGACATCACTGGTAGCAGTCTCTCCACACCATCCAGGACATCTACCACAGCCGATGTCTGCGTAAAGCACACAGCATCATTAAGGACCACACCCACCCAGCACAAGGACTCTTCTATCTACTACCCTCAGGCAGACGACAGAGGAGTCTGCCAACACGCACTAAAAGACTAAAGGACAGTTATTAGCCACAAGCTGTCAGATTACTGAACTCTTATAACAAGTGACAATAACATTGCACCAAGTCACATCTGTGGCACCTAATATGTTTATTGCTGCTGCAGTGTGGCTGTAGTCTTGTGTACGTCACTACCTTACCACAATTCATCTCAATGTTACTCACTACCTGTGCAATAACCTGTCACACAACATGTGTACCGGTAGTTATGTTAATTATATGCAATATATATCATGTGCGTTATGGTGAAATGCTTGTTCATCCTGCTTGCACGTTACATTATACAATGTTGTTGTTTACTATACTGTATTTCTTTAGGACCTTGCAAATATTATATTTCTTTTTCATTTTTTGGTACTTTATTTTGTACCTTTATTGCCTGCTTTAGTATTTCTTGGTTTTTAGGGAGTCGAATCGGTTCTTCTCATCCTGAATGTTTCAATGCATTGTTGACCCTGTGTTACCCTGTGTTACAAATAAATAACATAACATAAACCACTTTATGGTGACAATGTCCACTTTTTGTAGATGCTTTGAGTGTGGAAAAACATTGTGCTTGTGTATGTAATTTATGTCAGGAATTTTAAATGTTTATGTTTAAAAGAAGTAGGGGGAAAACGAGCATAGGAAAGCAATTATATTTCATACATCTAATATTTTCTTCTTTTTCATGTTCATTCAGAACTGGTAACTAGTGAAGACAACCTTCACTGAAACCCTAAAAGTAAAATGCCCAACTTCACTACTCAACACATTCAAAGTGAGCATCACAATAAAATGAAACTTTTATGTAACAATAAGTGTTTTTGACCATTTTTAATTAACCATCTTCTGTTGTGTGCGTTTTAATTTTTACTTCAGATGTAAAACAAACATTGAAACAACTAAAAACGAGACAAATTGTGCCATAAAGTGTTTTCTACTGGTCAGATTTGTTTAACAGGGAGGCTTGGCATCATTTGTCTGAAAGGAGGCTCAGGAGGTTTCTCAGAATACAGTACAGTAGGCTACTTGTTACCTCATACCCACAAAGAAATGTCTGAACTTTTATAAATGGATTTAAAATGTTCTTGTCTATTTTTTGTACTTCATTGTGTGTGTTGCCTGTTGTTTGTTTGTTTGTACAGCACTTTGGTTGGCCTTGTCACTGTTTAAAGTGCTTTATAAATAAAATGGTATGGTATGGTAAAATGAATTATAACTACAGAAGAAGACATGGGTCAATGAATGACAACCACTTCCACAACAATTGTGTTTTTGCTCAGTAAAAATGACTCAGCTCGAAATATCATCCCTTGAGCGTTTAAAAAACTCTGACACAAGAGAAACTCTCCCTCCAACACACCAACAAAACTTTACGTCACAGCTTAACAGCTAACCGGGAATTTAGCTCGCGCTCATCTTCGTGACAGAAAAACTTAAATCGAGCCGTGGGTTGAGTAACTAAACAATTAACTATCAGAACTATATGTTCCTCGACTCAAACACTAAATATTTTCCACAACTTCTAAATACAAGCGACATAAAGTCGTTTTTTTGCTTTAAAGGAAACCGAGAAAACTCACCTTTTCTTGACTTCTTTCTAGCTTGAAAAACAGTCCACAATGCGCATGCGCAGACGTACGTCACGCCCTACTCTAAACCAATCAGAAACGGGATTAGAAGAATGGCCCGCCTCCCAAAATGGTAAACAAACAAAGAAGAAGCGTGTCTGCTGGTCAAGGGTTAACTTAAAATGTGTTTCTCTCAATCCTTTTCTGAGGCAAACGTTGAATCTGGAAACATCTCTGAGATTAGTTTTAAAGTAATTTAAACCCGAAGGAAGCAGAATTTAAAGCAAAAAACTTCACATGATACGGTACTGTATAACACATTATAAAATCTACGTGCATAATAAACCGATTTAATGTGTGCTTTCACCATGCTTTTTGACAACTAATACATGTACAGCGTATACACAATAACATTGTTACAATATCACAGCTACCAGATTACAAAAACAAGAGCATGTCAGATTATTTGAGCAGATTACCTGGCCTCTTCTTGCATAAATTGCATAAAGTGGCTCCTCTTCTTAAGACGAATTCTTTATATTATTTCTGACCCATCAACAAAATAAAACCAACAACTTTGGTAACAGAGTTTTAAAAAGGATTGGGTTAGGGGGCAAACATCAGTTTTAATAATTAAACATATTTTACTTGGTATTTTAATATTTTTTGCTAAACATTTGCTCAGCATACATATTTGTTCATTAAACGTTCATGTAGGACGAATAAAATGAACAAAGCAGCCTTTTTTAGATTCAGGTTTTCTAATCCAGTTGTGTCCAGTAGAGGGCGCCCCTGCACTTTCACTGTTCTTAAAACAGCCTTTTCCCCATAATAATAATAAATAAATAAAACATTTTTACTAAAATTCCAGTTAAAAGTGAATATTATTTCATTAAAATAAGGTTTACACTATCAAACGCTACATTTCCAAACAAGAAGCATTTAATACGCATTATAGTTCTTATTAAACTTTAAATAAGTATCCTCTTTCTATGCTATAAAAGCATAATCCTGCACTACAAAAAAACACTTTAATGTTTATGTCTGCACCTGACCTCTGTTTTAGAACTTAATTGATGGCATTTTTATATTCTCTTTTATTTTTATAATCTCTGTTATTTTTTTTACACCTTGTGCATGTTCCTTTGTACTGAAACTCTGGCACAACAATTTCCTGCGTGATCAATAAAGTTCTACCTTATCTTATCTCATCTTATCTTATATCGTGTATTAAATACTTCTTATTAGACTTTAAATAAACCTATAAAAATACTTGCTGATAGTTGGTGTAAAACCAAAATAAGTGATTTAAAAGAGCATTAAAATATGTTTAAATTACAATTAAACCAATTAATCTTAAATTATCTGCCTAACTATGCACTGCTTATTTAAGTATTCAGGACAAAACAACTACACCATGAAGAAAGAAATTAGGGAGTAAATGAAAGAAGACTTTCTGGTGTTGCTTGTCCGGCCTGGCTGCCTATTTAAGGTAAGCAGCTGTGTTTAATGTTGCTCTGCACCTCCTCACAGCCTCCTCCTCCTAAATATTTAGACTCCTTTCTCCAAACAAGAAAGGCCTTTCTTTCTTATCACAGTTCCTGTCGTTTGGGCCTTTTCCCCCCAAACATCCCTGAAGCAGCAGGGACAGAGCAGTCCCTGCATTCCTTTGCCTTGTATGGACAAATGGTCCTGCGTGGGACGTCTGTGGACAGGGACAGGCTGCTCTCTCCATTGGTCGGTGGAGGCAGGGAGGAGTGGAGGAGGAGGAGGAGGAGGAGAAGGAGGAGGAAGGGGCAGTCTGATTCTTTTCTTTAAGCAAACTTTTCAGGACTGCTGGGGTTTCTTTAGCAGCCAGACTCAGAGGAGCAGAGGGACTCCCATCAGCCACTTGTGTCTGAAGAGAGGTGAGTCTGCAGCTGCACACACTCAGGACTGTGTGTGTGTGTGTGAAGTGGCTGTTCTGTGTGTTAGTGTCAGAGCTGGAGAGGAGGTAAAGAGCTTCAGTGAGCTTCTGAAGAATCTGCAGTGGATTATTGAGCATGCATCAGGCTCTTTTAAATCACTTATTTTGGTTTTACACCAACTATCAGCAAGTATTTTTTATACCGGTAGGTTTATTTAAAGTCTAATAAGAAGTATTTAATACATGATATAAGATAAGATATTTAAAGTCTAATAAGAAGTATTTAATACATGATATAAGATAAGATGAGATAAGATAAGGTAGAACTTCATCCTCCAGTTGAGGATGTGGTGCTCCAACATGATGATGATGTGTCCTGGTGGCTCTGGGGAGTTTCAAGTGACTCAGTTCACGTTGTTGTCTCTCGCTCACACACTTGTGATGAGCAGACACAGCTCACATTCCTCTTCTCTTCTGTTTGCTCTTGGAATTCCTCTCAGTCCACCTCCAGCAGAGGCTGAAACTGGAGATGACAGCTGGCCTGACTGATGTCAAACAGTGTGTGTGTGTGTGTGTGTGTTGGACAAGAGGACAGAGGGTCTTTGTCCCTGTCTGGCCAGGGAACAAGCAGTGATGGGACACCGGTGTCCAAAATAAGTTGTTTTCAGATTCACTGCTGATTTAGTTTTAAACTGAAACACAATTTTTTTTTTTTTTTACTCCAACCCACTGAGTGAGATCTCTCTTGTAAATGAGTCCCCGAGGCTCAATGGGATTAACCTGTATAAATAAAGATTGAACTGTGCGTCATGTTTTGAATGCAAAGTTTTTAAATGACGTGGATAAATCTGCATTGTTCAGCTGACAGAGAACCAAACACCAGTCAGTCCCAATTTTAAAGGATGCATCCAGTAGAGCTTTCTACTCTACTAAAATACTTTTCCATGAAGTCTGCAGATAAAGAGTGGACCCATGGAGTCCACTCTTTGGACCCATGGAGTGTTGTGAGAGAACTGCACAGAAAAGATCTTATCAGGCTCAGGAATTCCTCTTGTCGGGTAGTTTTTATTTCCCTGTGTGTCAAAAGGGCCTGAAACCTTCCAGACTTCTTCAGTATTGTGTCACATTAAGGACTGCAGGTGTGTTTGCACCACTTTTTGTTTTTGTCCTCTGTCTGTAGAAGCAGACATGCAGATCCCCGTGTCTTTCAGGGAATCCATTAGAGGAAAGTCAAGTTATTCATCAGGACCATAAACTTTAAACTGATATGCATTTGCATCAAATGGGACTCAGCTTGAATTTGTATAACAGAATAGAAAGATAACAGAACAAGACTTCTTCTTTTGACTGCAAATGCAAAACAATGAAAGTGTTTTATTCTTGTTGATTGGATAAATGGCGACTGTCACACACAGACCTCTGAGGGAGACGTGGTGAAAATGGGAAAACTATTTTTAAAAACCGTGGCAACACAAGTCTGTCCAAATCAAGAAATGGGATTTAGAAACGTGTTGGAAGGAAAAAATATGCATTTTGTTCTTGAACTGAATCCATTTCATGAGCACATTTATTATCTCAATTACATTTTTTAAATAATTAAATAAAAACATGTTGGGTTTTTAAGCACGTTCAAGTTAAACAGACGGTAAATACAGACGCTAAAATATGTTTTAATGATTTTGGTTTTCATTTATTAAAAATAAAATCAGACTAAATCAACACTTTGCTGAAAATGAACAGAACCATTTGGAGGAGTGCGTAGTTCTCCACCACATCACACACAGAGCTCTTCAGTGATCTTAGAGTTCAGGGTATGTGTGGGGGATGACTCTCAGCTACTACCACAAAAAAGTTTACCTCAATAAATGCAAAATGGACCTATACTGTAGTTGGGTATACAGTATTTGGGTTTACTTGGGTCAAATGGCAGCTTGAAATGAGTTGACTTCAAAATCCAGTCAGCTGTACATGAATCCAGCGATTACTTTCTGAGTGTTTAATGAAATCTCCCCTGATGGTTATAAAATATTTTGCTAACAGACAAAAGAACATGGACACACACTCAAGCAAATGTATTTCCATCCACCTCTTATGGCGACAGACAATAATAAATTCATGACCTATTTAAAAAATGATCGTTCTCTGTCAGAGGGAATAAATATTTTAAAGTATGTTTGTTAGAGAATGAATTGATGTGATGTAGAAGCTGCAGTGCATCAGGATGTGATGTCATTCTTACTCAACCTTATTCACCTGCTCCTTCCTGCTCCAAACAGCCTGTCCATCTATCCTCTGGCAGCATAACGGGGGTGTACAGTCCTGGAAAAACACACACACACACACACCTATATGAGGTGAATCCTCGACCTGCGCATGAGTGACAGGTCTAATTCTGGACTGACAGGAAGTAAACAGCTGTAGAGACGTCATTTTCACACCCATCAGAGCAGCTGACATTTACAGAGTGTGATTCAC
>JBBPBX010018347.1:0-18853 GCA_038048925.1 Garcialebias charrua | reverse complement strand
ACACACACACACACACACACACACACACACACCACAGAGCAAGTGAGAGAAAAGATCCATCTGCAAATGAAGGCAAGAGATCTAGTGAATTTCTAAAAACGTGTGGATGCTGCGCTGCAGAGTTAACAGAGCCGTGAAAACGTGTTTGTCCTTTTCACAGATTTCTTCTTTTGTTGTTTTGTTATTTTATTTTTTTATGGTCACACTTTGATGTTTCAGAACAAATAAGTGTTACAAAATGCAGTTTTTAGGTGATTTATTTTGAAAACTTTTCAACCCAACCTGGTTTTATGTGATAAAGTAAATCACCTCTACTTGACTGTGATCAAACGTTTGCAGTGATGAGTTTTTCAGGTGCACTGTGGAGGAATGTGGAGGAATGTGGAGGAATGTGGAGGAATGTGGAGGAATGTGGAGGAATGTGGAGGAATGTGGAGGAATGGAGGCCGGTGTTTTTCAGATTGTTCTGCTGCAGAACCCGACAGCTGGAGCTGAAGGTCGGGAAGTGATGGCCAGACATTTTCTTCAGGATTTTCTGGCAGAAAGTTGAATGACTGCTTCCATCAAATACGTATCCAGGACCGGAAGCAGCAAAACAGCCCCAGACCATCACACTACCACCGCCATTTTTAACTGTTTGTTCTTTTTTTTAAAGATGCTGTATATATATTTTTTTTTTTCATTTACCTTTTATTTATGCAGGTAGTCTCAATGAGCCACGATAACTTATTTTCAAGAGAGTCCTGTTAGGGAGCAGATGGTGGGGGTTAAGGGCCTTGCTCAGGGGCCCAGAGTGGGGTGAATGAGGGTGGAGGCAGGTGTGGGTGTTTCACCTTTTTCCACCCATGTTTTTTTTATGTTGTCTGTACCTGGGATTGAACCGGCGATCTTCAGCTCACAGGCCCACCGTCTCTAACCACTGTTCCACGTTTGTCTCATCAGTCCACAGAATATTTTCCCAGAAGTCTTGGGGATCAATGAGACAGTTTTTGACTGAGGACAGGTGTTTGTGTTCTTTTTGCTCAGGAGTGGCCTTGGCCTTCACAAAGACCATTTTCTGTCTTCCTGTTGTTGAATCATGAACCTTAACTGAGGCAGATGAGGCCTGCAGGGCTTTAGATGATGATCCGGGTTCTTTTGGGACCTCTGGATGAGTCGATGTGCTCTTCCCACCCTAGATGAATGAAATCATCATCAGCATCATCAAAGCTAGTTTGGATTTACTCAGGTTATTTGTGTTTGACAGGTGTGTCAAAAAAATTGTATGGATCAAATTTTCTTCATTGTAATGCAGTGAAACAGGGCGGAACAACCCACTATATCAACATGAATAAAAATAAAAATATTGGGTACATTACCAGTAATGTAATAAATCCAAAGATAAATTATTCAAAGTACCCTGCAGTCACACTCCGTACACCAAAAAATAGACTGGACCGATCAGACTGGATGTGGTCGTCGTGGCTTTATCACGACCACTGTCATTGCAGTATGGAACAATATTTTTGCACATGCATGTTTCTTTTAATATTGTGCAGCTTTATGTTGAAATAAACATGAATTGATGATTAAACACAAACCCAGGCTGCTCCTGATCACAGCTTGTTCTAACCTGTGAAAACTGTACAGCAGGTCCTGACCAGCTGCCACCATGTCCAGCAAACGTGCCAAGGGGAAGACCACCAAGAAGCGGCCTCAGAGGGCCACCTCCAACGTCTTCGCCATGTTCGACCAGTCTCAGATCCAGGAGTTCAAGGAGGCGTTCAACATGATCGACCAGAACAGGGACGGTTTCATCGACAAGGAGGATCTGCACGACATGCTGGCCTCTTTGGGTAAAAAAAAAAAAAGAGCTTTTTGTGGCTGTGGAGTTCTTTTACTGCATTATCAGACATGAAGATGCAGTGAGTTAAAGTTTAACAAATTCATCTTTAAATAATTTACTTTTATATACATACTGTGAATTACACTTTCCTTTTAGCCTAGAAGCAAATCCCTGACCACTGCTCACTGCAGCTTTGATTAAACATCAGTATTTCTTATGCGTTCATTCATGACCTTGAAAAATACAAGAAGCAAATTCAGAGACCACAGAACAATTCAGTTTTTCTGATTTATTTTTCTCTCTTTGGATTTGACTGAGTAAAACGAACGTTTTTGTTGTTCTGCAACCTACTGACACAATTTTCCCACATTTCCAGTGAACATATTATAGAAGATTTATGTGTAAAACACAATAAATGATCAGAACAAAAGGTTACAGTGCTTTCAGACCTCAATATTTTTAGATGTCAAAATATTAATGTTTTTAACATAGGAACAGATTAGAAATGTCTGATTTCCTCTTCTCTTGGAATCCATATGTCATGCCTCTTGGTGAGTCTTTCACTTTGTCGGTGAGGGGTGACTTTTTGTCACTCCTGGTACAAAAAATTCAACCAGCTCAGTTGTGTGATGTTTGATGCCCAGCTGTCTTCCTCTTGATGACATTCAGAGGTTTTCATGAGGTTCAGGTCTGGAGATTGGGCTGACAGTGACAGTCTTGATCTGACCCTTCATCCACACCTGGACCACTGAAACCCTGATGTGCATGCCTCTACCAGTAAAAGCTTCGTTGAGCCCTTCTTTTCCTCAATCAAAACCTTTTCCCACTTCTTTAGTTTTTAAACTTTTCCTTATTATATAAAATTAGAACAACGTGTTGGGTGGGGGGTCAACAGACACTGGGCTGTCCTGCATGCAGGGGCTGATTTCAGACAAATGAAGTCTTAATTAGTTCCAGTCAGAGCTGGACTTCTTCTAACAGTGGTTGTCCCGCAGGTAAGAACCCCTCTGATGAGTACCTGGAAGGAATGATGAGCGAAGCGCCGGGGCCCATCAACTTCACCATGTTCCTCACCATGTTCGGAGAGCGGCTCAACGGGACGGACCCCGAGGACGTCATCCGCAACGCCTTCGCCTGCTTCGACGAGGAGGGATCTGGTGAGTGGATCCAAACCTAAAACCGTGCGAACTCCGTGCAAGGAGCCACAGTTCACCTGTCCGTGCTTTCCCCAGGCGTGATCCACGAGGACCACCTGAGGGAGCTGCTGACCACCATGGGCGATCGATTCACGGACGAGGATGTGGACGAGCTGTTCCGCGAGGCGCCCATCGACAAGAAGGGCAACTTCAACTACGCGGAGTTCACTCGCATCCTCAAACATGGAGCAAAGGACAAGGATGATGAGTAAAAGAAGACCCCCCCCCCCCCACTGCACCATAGATCCATCAGCAGCTCTTCGTTGTAGATGGGAATAATTTAACTGAGGGGGCTGTTGGACTTTGTTTCAGTGCGGAACCAGCCATGTTTACTCCTTTTTCCTGCCAGTTTGCTGCTGCACACAAGAACAGCTTTGTACAAGATATCCTTGTCCAATTAAAAACAAAAGATTGTTTTTGACAACCAAGATTATTATTCCCACCTGTTAATCTGAAACTTTCGTCTTGTCAGCGCTTTCTTTTTTGAGGCATCTGTGTTGTTGGGAGTCTTAAAGCTGCTCAGGCAAATAAATGTTTATGCATCAGACCTACCACAGGGCAGGATGGTTCCTTCATATACCGTACTCAAAGTACCATCAGCTGTTTTTATAATACAGGTAGTCCTCGACTTACGACGTAAAGCCGTTCCTACGTGGCGTTGTAAACTGATTTTCGACGTAAATTGAAATACTGCACCATATACATGTACAGTACTGTATTACCAAGCACTTAGCCTATCCTAACACAGTACCCTACATAATTATCAAAAAGCTCATACGTTTGGGAGCCATAATGAAGGGAAAAAAGAGCTATGGCCTACTGGGATGCTGATGACGCCGTATTCCTCCGTCCATCGGCCGTATTCCTCCGTCCATCGGCCGTATTCCGCCGTCCATCGGCCGTTTTCTCTATTACATTTACGACGTAAAACCGCCGTCCAGCTCGGTCCATCTGCTGTATTCCGCATTTCGTTTACGACATAAAACCGCGTTCACAGTACAGTTTTGTTTGTTTTTTGAATGTCCAGAGGACCAGACGTAGCTTTTTTTAGAGAGTACTGTACAGTGCAGTATTCCTCCGCCGCTACGTTTACAACGTAAAACCGGAAACCGCGTAACTCGTCTTTAAAAAAAACAAACAAAAAAAACAACTTTTTTTAATGGGAGATGCGTCGTAACCACGAAACGTCGTAACCTGAGGACTACCTGTAACCAAGATTTTATTGCTACATAAACCATATCTGGAGGTACTGTAAACGAGCTAAAACCTGCTGCAACGCTTCATCCATTTTCCTGCACTTCTCCAACATTCGACAACAGATCCAGGAACAGATACCATACGTACATCCCTCCACCTGCATGTCAACATGTTTACCAATTTTTTTTTTATGCATGGGGTTAACACGTTCTGTTGCCTTTGGGCATGAAGGAAAAGTGCACAAGTGCATAAATAACTCCTACAGAATGAGACGTTTGCATTTAGGACTTGATCCAACATTAAATAATGTTTCATTAAATAATGTCCAAGATAGGGGGATCAATTTTAGACTTTAGATCAGGGCTGTTCAACTAAATTACTCAGGGGGGCACAGTTACTGAAAGCCAGGAGCTCAGAGGCCGGACAGTCAGCAGTTAGTCGTTTTACATTTTAAAATGTGGTTTTATTTAAAAAGTCACCAAGTGTTGGGCCGAACTGAGCTCACTTGTGGGCCTGATTTGGACCCCGGACCTAGTTGAATAACTAGAAAGGAGACAAACTTTAGTAAAATTGATCTTTTAAGATGGAAGTTCTGTGGAAAAAGTTATGTTCCTGCATTTTACATCTTATCTGGATGACATCAGGTTGAAAAAAAAAAAAACAATTCTGACTGGGTTGATATAGAGCTAGTCGTGACTCGTGACTGGGAAAAGACCAGTGCTTTGCTGAGTCCTAAAGCGGCTCTCATCTCAAACTTTGTGGTTGGCATCCTTCTTAACAATGAGTTTCATAGCAGTTCATGTGAATGCCTTGTTATAAATCTTTGCCAGTTTTGGATTGCATGATTATTTTCTGATTCTATATTTGTAAGTGCATTCAGCAGCAGCTAGCTCTTGCACTTCCTGTGCATCCGGACGTACTTAAGAAGTATAATTTATGCCTTAACAACTGCAAATTTGACAGAAATAAAGGTTTAAAATTATTGTTCACACAAACCACAGTGAAACTTCAGGAAGTTGAGTCATTTGAGCCCCACTGTGGGACGGGCCGAGCTCCACCCAGCCAGGGGCACTGCTGGAAAATATTTAAAGGGGTGGCCAGATGGGTGCCATTAGTAATCTTTAGTGGTGCACCAAAAACAACAGCACAAATAAAATTTCATTAGTATGTTAACAAAAACAGGCCATTAGAAAAACACTGCAATAAGAGTTAGGCTTATTTTGTTTCTGTTTATTGAAAACAGAACAGTCACTGCTCAACTCATCTCTTTAACTTTTCATATAAAAGTAAAAAGAAATACGCATAAGACTTAAAGACCGTGTAAAGTGAATTTCAATATTTTCTTCAATAAACATTATAAATGTCATAATTGTAATCTTGTAAATGAGTAAAAAGTCTCAAAATTGTAGCTCAATTAATTTTGGAGTTATAGATCAAACTTTGTTTAAAGATATTTCTGTTTCAGGATTTTTTAGGCGTGGTTTAAATGTGACCGAGTTTCGTCACGCGGTCTAAAGCCCCACCCCCTGCAGCTCCAGCCATATAAATTAGTTCTTGCCTCGGTGGATCCGTTCACTCGCGAATCGCAGATAGCATCAGATAGCAATAGCATAGATATTTTGTTCATTGTTAGCTAGCTAATCAATTATGCCTCGTTCCTGCATCTTCCCTGGATGTCGCAATGGTCAGGGCACCCGCTACCGACCGTCTCCCTCCAGGACTCTCACTCCTTTTACGCATGGAGGACTGCAGCCGCTCCATTGTGACATTGAGACGCAGGAGGGAGTCAGAACAAACCCAGCACGTGCTGCTGTAGCGACCACTGCCACCTGCACCTCCACGCCCGCCCCCCGCGTGTGTGTGTGTGAGAGCGATCCGCGTGGAGCTGAAATCCTGCCACGCGCGCCGTGAAACGCCGTGACTCCGCTGACACAGATCGGGTCGGACCGAGTGCAGCGAGTCCGCTGCTCATCTTCTAAAAATAGTGCGTATTATTAAACACAACAGCGGAGTTATGAATTATAGTTGTGTCCTCAACAAAACCAGAGTTGTCAGTGCACTAAAAACAGCGTAACTCTTGGAAAAATGAGCTGGTGTTACAGCCAGAACTCAGATAAAAACAGAGCAGGTTTACTGCTGCACCGTCTGCCTCTCCACACACAGCTCAGCTCAGGGGGCAGGACAGGGCGCAGTACTGCGCTGAAACCACGCCCACGCGCTGACACGCCCCCACCGTTTCAGTCCAAGGCACAATCATGTTTTTTCATGATTTTTGAGACTTAATTTTATAAGGTAAACAATGTTTTTAATCAGTCAGATTTATATGGGTGATTAATAACACATATTTATGCCGTGTGACAAACTCAAAACACAAATTTTATTTTACTTTACACGGTCTTTAAGAATCTGTTCTTATTTGAGGACATTGGCTTTCTGTGTCGGATTTTATTCTTTTTTAAAAGTTGGATCTGTTGAAGTGGATCATAAAACCCGTAACGTTTTGCTCAAAAGAGCCTGAATTAATTAAATTGACTGTACTTATCTACGACTACGTGCTTTACAACAGTGTCCTCAACTACCCATTCATACAGCACTCTTATCTATACAGAGCTATATATTAGAGCTTTATCACATTCAGACACACATCAGATGCAATGAGGGGTTCAGTGTCATGCCCAGGGACACTTCAGCATGACTGCTGGTGGAATCGAACCCCCAACTCTTGCATTGGAGGACGACTGCTCTGACCACTCAGCCACAGCCGCCCTAACTAACTTTTAAACAACCATTAACTTTACCGGCGGCCAATAAGAAAAGTGATACTGTCACGAAGTTGTTTTATTACAAAGACAAAATGTGTTTTTAAAAGATTTTTATTTCTTTGAAACGTTCATACAAAACACATTTAAAGTTTAAGGCGTATATTGCACGGACAGTTGAGGTTTTCATATATATTTGAAAAAAATAAAAAATAAGGAGAAAAGTCAAAGAGGTGGGTAAATATTCCCTCAGTAGAAGGCTTAAGGCACAGCAGCCAATCATACTGCTACAAGTCAGTCGTGATTCAGAACAGACACGCGTGACGTTTCTAAACTCGTTTGGCTGGACAGGAACTCCAGTTCGAGACCGGGCTCCTGCTCGTAGAAAAATAATAATAAAAAGTCAGTCCGCTCTCAACCTTCAACATATTTACATCGCCACATCTTCGTCTCACAAGTGTCAAGTTTACATTTACAACCTGATGCGAACCTTGCGGTATAAAACCCTTCCAGTATCAGAACCTCCGAGGCGTCGTCACAGTGCATCACCAGAACACACACGTCCTGTGTAAAATGACAAACGCACACTATCCTACCCAGGATGTGTAAGAAAAACCTTTGTACTGGCTCACAGAACAAAAGGCAGACACACACAGGTAGGTTTATGTGGAATGGTTGAAATGTTTGAGCCTCTGCAGTAATAAGACATCAGACCTCTTCCTGTCCTTAACAACCTAAACACACGAAACACAACAGTTTGAACTAAAGTCTGCTACACTGGAGAATCAGACGGTTTGTCTAACAATCCTGCTGCTACAGTAACGAGCAAAAAGCTTTCCAGCTTTCCTCTATGCACGGTCAGTGCACGTCCAGAGAGAGGTCAACAACACGTCGTGGTTTATCCTAACAGTTTCACAGAAACTACAGCTTTATTGATGATTACTCTACAGAAACTAGCAGAAAAAAAGCGTGGAAAAAAAATATAATCTCATACAAAACAATCTAAATGTGCTACATTTGTTTAAAGAACCAGCATATAAAATCCTTATTTTTTTTTTTACAAATGGGACATTCAAACATACATTTATAAAAAATAAAAATGGTCCCAAAACATGAGAGAAATGTAGACATAAAGGGATCAGTCACTAAATAGATCTACTCAGGCTGCTGTGTCTCAGAACACAACCTGTTCACTGGAAGTAGCAGCTGCGTGTATTTTGGACATCGGAATGGGAAATACTTTGAAGTTTCACCGTGGAATAGAATTGGCAACAGAGCAGCCGAGATGACGATGCAGGAACCGCTTGGCTATAAAAAGGCCGGGCGATGGGGAGACGAGAGGGAAGAGTGACGCGGGTCACTCAGCCCAGCTCGCTGCTGTGCACCGTTTCCCTTCTGCCCAGTTTGACTACACGAACAGAAGAAATGCGCTGGAAAAACTTAACAGACTAACATCAAAACAGTCAACCACACAACTAGTGAGAGCAAGCAAACCGTCGTTGGTTTTGTTCAAATAAAAAGAAAACGTGGAAAATGGACGACGAGCAACTTCACCGATGTGCTTTGTACATTCACAAGTCCAGCGCTGCTGCAGGAGGCGAACTCTGCGGCGCTAATACCTACTCAGAGTCCAACTCTGTACGCATGCAGCGGTGCCTGAACGTTTGTGAACCCTGGAGAATTGTCTATACTTCTGCAAGTCCTAAAAGTTGAAAGCAAATGATACAAATATATTTGAGTCATTTATTTGTTGAGGAAAAAAATGATCCAGTATTACCGTACACACCGGTACATGTGAGTGAAATCTGATGGTTTAGGTCATATTTATGCTGACGTATAGAAAATGATAAAGGGTTCACAAACTTTCTTTCAAGCACCACTGAAAACACTTTCCTCCTTTTCCACAGCTCAGATCTTCTGAAGCAGGGTTCTAAGTTATGAACAATTAACATCTTACCTGTTGTGGATGGCTCTTTAGACTAACTCAGTTTGGAGAAAAGTTTTAAATTTTGACCAGATTCATGAGCTCATGGTTTGTCAGTGGAGCCAGATTAAAGTAATTAGTGCTGTCTTAAAAAAATAAAATAAACAGCAGTTTGTTAACGCTTCACTATCAGTTTTGAATTACAGGTATTTACATAAAGTTCAGTTGGTTGTGTAAGTAGAACAGAATACTGTAGAAATAACCTTGAAATTCAGGTGTACCAGCAGCAAAGTGAAGGTAAATCAAACAGTGCAGGTTCTCACAAAGGTAGAAAATATAAAAACAGAATACGACCAGAGATGAAAAGTGATTTGTGGATATTTGAAGTATTTTTTTGACTGTCGCAATATATATATTTTTTTACTTCTTGCATCAGCATAGTGACACGCCAAGACGAGAAAATACAATTTAAAATCAAACGTTTACAGACGTATTCAAAAAGCGTTATTGCTTAAAGTTCCCATCCCTGGCAGAGACGTTGTTTTAAATCCACTTTGACCGTGGTCCCACTCAGACTAGTCATCAATTTGGTCTGAATTACGCTCCAATGAGATTTTCAAGGATCATCTCCAACAGGTAAGATATAAACTTTCTTGCACAATATCCAAACTACCCTTTTAATGCAACATGTGAAGATAAAACCAAAATCATCTAAAACGTCATGAAATGATCAGTCCCCCCCACCGTCAGTGCATCAAACACTACATCCCGTCAGTGTTCTGGTGATTAAACATTCATTCTCCCGTACGGCGTCCAGTCTCACAGAGTCTGTCTGCACGCCACCATGCTGCAGCTAGTTCACAGGTTCGCTCAACGTGTGCATGCTGCGCTGCGGCCCCCACACCGTGGTGATGGACGTTTTCATCACCTGGAGGGAACTGGCCTGCCTGGCGTTAGTGTGGACCATGCTCCAAACGCTGGGCACGACGGCTGCGCTCCTCTGAGAGCTGCCAGCTGTGGAGGAGGAGGGCTGCAGAGCGGGCCTCGGCGCGATCGCAGGAAGTGGGGCGCACCCTGAGGTTGCAACGGGACCTGCGGGGGGTGTGCAGGACGAAGCAGGCAACACGCGCGGCGCCGTTACCGGGATCAGGATGGGTTTGTGGAACGGCGGGTGAAGTGGGGCTTCTTTAGAGGGCGGGTGCGAGGTCACAGCCGGGGATGAATCCCAGCTCGCATCAGAGACCGGGACAAGACCTGTGACTGGTGGAGACACGAGCGATTCTAAAAGCAGCCTCGGCGTCGGCTCGGATGGGCTCGCTGGACGTGCGGCGGGAGATGAGACGAGACGAGATGAATCTCGATGTGGGGTTGGAACTACACCTGGTCTCTGTAAGTCCGGCTGCCCCGGGACTACGGCGGACACCGGTACTGTGGTGGGGAGATGTGCTGGGATGAGCTGAGGCTGGTTTGGGTTGGATGGTCCAACAGAGGCTTTCTCTGAAGGGCTCCATACGACTTGGTGTAACGGAAGAGACGATATCCTTGAGCCTGAGAGAGGCGCGACGACCGGACACTCAACTAAAGTCCCAGCCGAGTCTGGAACCGCCATGGCCTTCTCCATGAGACTCTGCACTCTGGAAGGATCCATGATTTGTTCATCTGGCGGTGGGTTGGAGCCCGCGTCGCCGCTGTAAGCACCGAGCACCACTTCCACCTCCGAGGGTTTGCTCTGGCTCTCCTGCTCGGCGGCTCTCTGCAGAGCGGCGTCCACCAGGAGCCTCAGGTCACTGAAGTCCTGTGCGGGGTACAGCTCGGGGGGTGTTGGGGGAGGGGTGTTGAAGAGGCCACTGCTAGAGCTAGCTGCTGATGTTGTGCTGCCGACACCAGCTGCAGGAGCCGCCCTCTCATCTGCCTCCCTCAGCAGGCTCCGAGTGTCCAGCTTCATGAGCGCCTGGACCGAGCCTTGCTTACCGGGGTAGCCCGCTCCCGTCAGAATGGCTGTGGCCGTGCTCCCCAGGAGGCCGAGGTCCAAGGTCGGGGCAGAGCGGATCACAGAGGGACGATGTTGGGCACCGCTGGAAGTATTCATCTCTGGAGAGCTGGCTCTGCCTCCGGTGGACGAATGGCCCTCAGTTTTACCAGCCACCTTACGGGAGATGGTGAACTTGGTGGGGTCTTTGCCGTCCTTGCGCAGCAGGCTGGGGAGAAGGCGGCGACGTGCGTTGATGAACCAGTTGCATATCTGCAAAAGCAAAGATACATTTTTGGAATAAATCACAAGAAAGTAGGGGTGCGAATCTCTCAGTGTCTGGAGAATCGATTCGATTCCGATTTTTGGTCACGATTCGACTCAAAATCGATTTTTCGATTCAGAAACTATTTTTGATTCAGAAACGATTTTTCTATTAAAATGGTCATAAATTTAGTTTCAGTTTTGTAACTGACAAGCTGAAAAGAATAAACAACAATGTAAACAAATGGAACATTTATTTAAAACAATAATTTTAGGTTCCTTATTGTATCAAATTTTTTGCATCGTTTGATATTTATACCAAAAATAGGAACAAATAATACAGGAATGCATTAAATTCTGTAACTTAAATAACCAGTACAGGTAGTCCCCGACTTACGAGCGCTCTTACATACGAGGTTCCGGACTTACGAGCTGGCGAATTTTTGGAAAAAACGCAAAAAATACCGAGTTTTTCTGTGTTTTTTCACCACAGTTCGTTAGCTAAACATGTGGACACACGTTTCCGATCATTTTTATGCACTCGTAAGCAGTTTTTCGATGAAAAACGAGTGTTTGTAGTCGCGCTAGCAAAACCGTTCCAACTTACGAGCGAAATTCCGGACTTACGAGACACGTGGCGGTCGTTCCGAATTACGAGATTTCCATGTTACGAGCAACTCGTTGTAACGGAACTCGCTCGTAAGTCGGGGACTACCTGTATTAGGTTAGCTTAGTTCCCTGGGTTTCTCTAAAACAATAAAATAAAAATAAAAATCTAGGAACAAATAATTCATCCATCCATCATCTTTAACTGCTTCTTCCTTTTCAAGTCTCGGGGGTCACTGGTGTCCATGTCCAGCCATCACTGTGTGAGAGGCGGGGGACACCTGGACAGGTCTCCAGTCCATCATAAATAAATAATTCACAATATATAAATACAAAAGTCAACAGACTTCAGCCTACCATAGTGCATTAACCTTTAACTCAAAATAATATACAGACTTCAGTAAAAAAAATTAAAAAAAAAAAATAGATTTTGGGGCTTTTAGAATCGATTCTGAATCGCCAGGACTAAGAATCTAGATTCTTTTTTTAAAAAAATCGATTTTTTCCTGCACCCCTACAAGAAAGTTTCAATTATTTGAGCCAAAAATATAAATTTCTTCCAATCAGGAGTCAGAATCTAAAAGGATGGGAGGATTTCATTCTAATATTTTTCATTAGTGCTGGACTCACGCCCTCTACTGGTGCATCAAGGAAGCACAGAAGACCGACTTCAAACAGCTGGAAGTAATGAAGCTCTGAGCTCGAAAATGCTGAGCCTCAGAGAAAGTCCAAGAAGTGCACATCACTGAGTTGACTACATGCTGCCTCCAACTACTCTCTGGTCCTCTGTGCGCCGAGAAGAAAACAGGAAATCACTACTGATGCAACAAAAACAGGACAGGGGTGATGCTGTGAAGGCGAGATGGGCAAATGGTGCCGAGGCTTCGGAGCTTCAGTCGCTCTTCCTGAAACAGAGCGATTCGTAACACTGTGCCGAAGCTCGCATCAAAACACCCGTCACGTGACAAATGACGCCCGAGGCTTCAGACGCCATCACTCTTCTTTGGCTCAGATCCCAGTTTTACAGATCAGAAGGGTTTGCTGCTACTGAAGTTATTCAAGATGCATCATTATTCTTAATATAAAAAAAAATGTTGGTTTGTGAGGAGATGGAATATTGTGAAGTGAATTTGGTGATTTTCAGTAAACAGAATTCAAAGGTTTGGATTCCACCAAAATAAAGCATAACGTGTCCTGGGATCTACAATTTACGTTTCATTAACAGGTCACCAAATTACAATCATTTTTAGGCGTTCACTCTCAAGTTATATGTTCATTTTTCCATTTGTATTACTTTTTCAACAAAGAACTTTGTTGTGCTTCTGCGTCTATTATTATTTTAGTATTAATGTGTAATGAGATTTATTTTGTGCAAATGAACAAACGCACACACTTGACCAAACTTTTCTCAACTTCGTTTGCTCGCATGTGATTGGATCTGTCAGTGACTTCAGTCGTGCTTGTGGCTCCACCAGATGTCTTGATCCGTGAAGCTGTGAGTCTTTTCCCATCCGTTTGTAAGAAAAGCCTCAGATGTCCATCACTATCCAATCATTGATTTGATTTTACACATCAATGATTTGAATGTGACAAGAGCTCCAGTCACGTCCAACTGTTTCGATGCTGTCTTTTTTTGAGAGCGGAACAATCAAACCATCAGAATGAGAAAAACCAGCACACTTCCCGTGCTGGTTCCTGTCCCTCACCTGCAGCACAGAGAGCCTGGTCTGGCCCGACAGGCTGAGCTTCTCCTGCTCTGATGGGTAGGCGTTGAAGCGGTGCTCGTACAGCCAGCTCTGAAGAATCTGCACCGCCTCCTTGGGCAGGTTGCCGCGGCGACGCCGCTTCCCAAGGAGCCCCTTTCCTGACAGGTCGAGCGGGGAGCCGTCGTCACTGTCCGACACGGCGGAGGAGTGCTCGTGCTCGGGGCGATGGTCATCCTCCGGGGCTGAAAGAGGAGAAAAGCGCCTGTAACAACAGCTCAACAAAATAAAATACCTTTTATGATCACGCAGCTAAAATCATCATTAACATCTGTTGTTTGCTATAAAGAAAAGCTTACAGAAACAAAAGGAAGCCATGTACAGGTAGTCCTCGACTTAGACGTTTCGCTGTTACGACGCACCTCCCATAAAAAAAAAATATATATATTATTTTGATTTTTTTGATTTTGAAGCCAATTTACGCAGTTTCCGGTTTAGCTGCGGAGGCCACAGCTTGCCCTGTACTCGTCTGGTCCTCTGGACATTCAAAAAACAAAACTTGTTGGAGCAAGCTGGACAGGCAGCAGCTGTGGAAAAGTAGCTGTTTTATGGACGGCGGTTTTACAACGTAAACGAATGCAGAATCCGGAAGAGGAACGGAGGAAATGGCTTCACCAGCAGTCCAGAATAGGAAATTAACTCTTTTTTCCCTTCATTATGGCTCTGAAATGTACGTGTTTTTTAATAATTATGTAGGGTACTGTGTTAGGATAGGCTAAGTGCTTGGTAAAATACAGTACTGTACGTATAAGGTGCAGTTTGGACGTATGTTTCGAGTTACGTCGGATTCCGAGTTACGACGGAGCGTAGGAACGGAACTCCGTCGTAAGTCGAGGACTACCTGTATTTGAAATAGCAGATGCCCTGTGAGCAAAAAGTGTGATAACTGGTAAAACAAATAATAATCAAGTGAAGTTATACAGAACATAAAAGTTGTGCTGTGTGTACAAACAATGGCCTTTTTAGTTCAAACTTCTTTCTTTGCATCCACGGCGGGTCACTGGAGGGAACCTCCCCACAAAATGGAGCATGCCTGATCCCAGGGGTGGGCCACAGACTGCAGTAATAAATGTCTTTCTGTGGGGCTGGGTGAAACCTGACCCCCGGGGGCAGCGCCTGTCCTCACAAAGGAGATTGTGTGCACATCAACATCACAGCAGTCAGTGGCCCACGAGAAATGACGAAGCTGAAGTTAGCTTCCGATTCCAGCTTCCGATTCGGCAAATGACTAAAGGGACAGTACAACTAATTTTTCAGTACCTTGAGCGGGTTTAATCTGCTCTAGCTCAAAACCTACAACACCTAGACTCTTCAAACCAGGACTATATTATTCTAGACTAATAGAAGAATATATAAAACTAAGTTTGAGCTTTGTGAAACGTTTTGCTGATTTGTGAAACTTCCACAAAGTTTGTTTTTCATCATTTTTTCTCTACTGGACCACATTAGACCTGGTCCAGGTCAAAAACCACAACACCTACACTCTTCAAACCAGGACTATATTATTCTAGACTAATAGAAGAATATATAAAACTAAGTTTGAGCTTTGTGAAACGTTTTGCTGATTTGTGAAACTTCCACAAAGTTTGTTTTTCATCATTTTTTCTCTACTGGACCACATTAGACCTGGTCCAGGTCAAAAACCACAACACCTACACTCTTCAAACCAGGACTATATTATTCTAGACTAATAGAAGAATATATAAAACTAAGTTTGAGCTTTGTGAAACGTTTTGCTGATTTGTGAAACTTCCACAAAGTTTGTTTTTCATCATTTTTTCTCTACTGGACCACATTAGACCTGGTCCAGGTCAAAAACCACAACACCTACACTCTTCAAACCAGGACTATATTATTCTAGACTAATAGAAGAATATATAAAACTAAGTTTGAGCTTTGTGAAACGTTTTGCTGATTTGTGAAACTTCCACAAAGTTTGTTTTTCATCATTTTTAGTCTACTGGACCACATTAGACCTGGTCCAGGTCAAAAACCACAACACCTACACTCTTCAAACCAGGACTATATTATTCTAGACTAATAGAAGAATATATAAAACTAAGTTTGAGCTTTGTGAAACGTTTTGCTGATTTGTGAAACTTCCACAAAGTTTGTTTTTCATCATTTTTTGTCTACTGGACCACATTAGACCTGGTCCAGGTCAAAAACCACAACACCTACACTCTTCAAACCAGGACTATATTATTCTAGACTAATAGAAGAATATATAAAACTAAGTTTGAGCTTTGTGAAACGTTTTGCTGATTTGTGAAACTTCCACAAAGTTTGTTTTTCATCATTTTTCTCTACTGGACCACATTAGACCTGGTCCAGGTCAAAAACCACAACACCTACACTCTTCAAACCAGGACTATATTATTCTAGACTAATAGAAGAATATATAAAACTAAGTTTGAGCTTTGTGAAACGTTTTGCTGATTTGTGAAACTTCCACAAAGTTTGTTTTTCATCATTTTTTCTCTACTGGACCACATTAGACCTGGTCCAGGTCAAAAACCACAACACCTACACTCTTCAAACCAGGACTATATTATTCTAGACTAATAGAAGAATATATAAAACTAAGTTTGAGCTTTGTGAAACGTTTTGCTGATTTGTGAAACTTCCACAAAGTTTGTTTTTCATCATTTTTTGTCTACTGGACCACATTAGACCTGGTCCAGGTCAAAAACCACAACACCTACACTCTTCAAACCAGGACTATATTATTCTAGACTAATAGAAGAATATATAAAACTAAGTTTGAGCTTTGTGAAACGTTTTGCTGATTTGTGAAACTTCCACAAAGTTTGTTTTTCATCATTTTTAGTCTACTGGACCACATTAGACCTGGTCCAGGTCAAAAACCACAACACCTACACTCTTCAAACCAGGACTATATTATTCTAGACTAATAGAAGAATATATAAAACTAAGTTTGAGCTTTGTGAAACGTTTTGCTGATTTGTGAAACTTCCACAAAGTTTGTTTTTCATCATTTTTAGGCTACTGGACCACATTAGACCTGGTCCAGGTCAAAAACCACAACACCTACACTCTTCAAACCAGGACTATATTATTCTAGACTAATAGAAGAATATATAAAACTAAGTTTGAGCTTTGTGAAACGTTTTGCTGATTTGTGAAACTTCCACAAAGTTTGTTTTTCATCATTTTTAGGCTACTGGACCACATTAGACCTGGTCCAGGTCAGAAACCACAAGACCTACACTCTTCAAACCAGGACTATATTATTCTAGACTAATAGAAGAATATACAAAAATAAGTTTGAGCTTTGTGAAACATTTTGCTGATTTGTGAAACTTCCACAAAGTTTGTTTTTCATCATTTTTAGTCTACTGGACCACATTAGACCTGGTCCAGGTCAAAAACCACAACACCTAGAGCAGGTGATTTTATGCAAGTACAACAGGAATTTGTTACAGGCAGACTAAAGGGACTAAGATTTTTGAAAAAGAAAAAAAAATCCAACTCAGAAGACAAAGAAAAAACAGAGACATCAGACACACTCCCATTATCCCAAGAAGAAAAATGGAAAAAGAGAAGTTCTTCTCGAAAGAGAAAATCTAAGTATTTCAGTTCACCCCCCCAACCAAGAAAGTTAAAATAACTCAAACACAAAAAGGATGCTGTCCAAAATGGGGAGGGGAAGGAAAGCTTGGAAATGAAACAATAACCATGACGAATACGTGCACAATTGACAATCTCCTATACATCTTACATTTAGCAATCAAAAGAAGACCAGGAATTCAAGATGACTTAGAAAAAGCTTCAAAACATGACGTGTGGGTGTCAACTTTGCTTCAGGTTGACAAACTTTTTCAGAAGAAGGATTGGGCACAGGGCAAGTTATTGTGGCTCAACCAAATAGGAAGATTTGAAGGACAGTCATGGGACGCATTTGGAACCGAAGAGGACATGGTCACATGTAGACTTCAATTTCTACAGTCTACACAAATAAGACAAGAATGCAAAAATCCATCCTGTCCTGTTGTAACACGGGTGTACAACACCATCGAGATTGTGTGAGTTTCATATATTTCAATAATTAAAAATTGTTTTTGTTTTAATACTGAATCACAAGCAATCATAACCCTACCTTCAGAGGCTTGAGTATAAGTATTGATTCAAAACTAATATTACACACTGAACATTGGTATGTGTTATGTGATGTTTTCAAAGGTGTGATGATTTCAACACCTTATAAGCCAAGATGGACATTTGGAGCAATGAGACTATCAAAGTCCCTCCATGCCACAGGTTTGAAGCGAGCAATTAACAAATGTCATTGCTGATATTTAAAAAATATACTAGTACCATAAAAAATAGCAAGAGCATTGATTGTTTTTGTTTTGATCTGCATGTTTTTATTTTTTTGCAGTTGCCCTGATCCCTGCACTGAAAAGGTGGCAAAACATGAACGTGCTTTTTTGCATGGACTTCCCAGTGTTATACAGTACTGGTGTCAATAAATCACAAAGGACATGTTTCTGAGAAGCTGTATCCAACAGCCCTACCATCCATTTTGTCAGTTCTGGAAGGAAAGTAAGACTTACATTACATACACCATCATTTTGTCACAACATATTACTTGGCACTGAAAACATTTTAATCAGAAAATGGCAACAAAAAAAAAGTATCATATATGTACAGTGCATGAGATAAGTATGATTCCTTGTCATGAGACATGAACAGTATATAATTTTAAGGATATGTTAATTTTAATAGTGAGAGATAGAATATAAAAAAATCCATAAAATCACATTGTTTTAATTGGATAAGTTGTTTATATTTTTTCATAAAAATATTAGGATTTTATCCCATACCAACCATTAAAGGGGTAATATCATGTTAAAGCAAGTTTTTTAATAACCTCATAACCCTGCTTTGAAAGAAGTGTTAACACAATGGACTGATGACCTGTAATGTAATGTATCAAACTTAATCAAATAATTATCTGGTTTATAACAATTCTCAATCTTACAGGTTTGAGCCAGCAGCTGCTACTTATCACTTTGCCTCAAGAAATCACTTTGTGGCATTCCACAAACTAGGAACTGACAAACAATGGCATTTCTATGACGGCATACTAGGAGAACGTAGGAGTAGAGATGTTGGAGTTACAGCGATAACCATAAATAAAATATTTACAAGTAAAGCCAGTGTTGGACACATTGTGTTCATCAGGGTAAGTATTCACAGTTAATAAGAACACCATCAAGGCAATTCAGCAAAGTTGGATTCATAAATAACATACATGATAGATCCTTTGGAATGCACTTTGTGTATGATTTCACTTTTATTTTTTAAATTTCAGTTCTATATTATG
>JBBPBX010018346.1:0-31158 GCA_038048925.1 Garcialebias charrua | reverse complement strand
GTTTGTCACCAGGTGACGTCATATTGTTGTTGTCACCTAGGCAACGCATACCAAACAGACACGTGCACGGCTGTCACCCCTCCTCTGTGGCCTGGTAGCTGAGCAGAAAGCGATCAGCCTCTCCTGGGGTGTTGAAGATCTTATTAATATCAGTACCTTTAGAAACTCTGAGCCGTGCAGGATAGAGAAATCCAGTGCGCATCCCAGCTTCCTTCAGCTTCTTCCTCACTTCCTCAAATGGCTGGCGCTGCTTAATTATCTCTGCTGGAAAATCAGGGAAGATGAGAATCCGTCTCCCGTCGTATGTCAGAGGGGTTTTCTCACGTGCCAGCCGCAGTATTTTCTCCTTAGTTTGAAAATTGTGAATCCGTGCCATCACGACTCGGGGACGCGCTCCGGCGTCCGGGGGCTGTCCCAGCCTGTGAGCTCTGTCAACCTCTATCGGGGTGGGGAAGTTAGCCGGTCCCAGCAAGTCACGCAGAAAGTTGGCGAGAAAGTTTACAGGGTTGATACCCTCTGCTCTTTCTGGTAAGCCCACCACTTTTATATTTTGACGCCGAGAGCGTGCTTCGAGGTCGATGATCTTGTGTTGGAGTAGTTTGTAATTCTCCTCCAGCTGCGCGCAGTGTTGTTTCAGCTGGGACAGCGTGACGTCACGGTCGCTGCAGGTCGCCTCCAAAGTAGAAATCCGGTCTTCGTGGACAGTCAGAGTGACCTGCATAGTTTGCAGGGAAGCCTCCAGGTTGTTAAATCTGTCATCCATCTTCTTACTCAAATCAGTTATTGCTGAAAGAATAGCGGATGTCTCTGTGTTTGACAGCTGGGGCGTTGGCTCTGCTGAGTCATCAGTTGCGTCTCTGCCGGCAGCCGCGTTTGCTTTCTGCAGTTTTTGTTCTCTCCTGGTAGCCATGAGTACACAAACACAATATGATTGTAGTATACAACCATCTAGCTGATGCAACTGAATTAGAAACGTTATATTGCTTGAATAGTAAGAATCGGTTGGGAGCTCAGAGCAGGTGCGTCTACACCATAGCGTGCGCTCTAGCCACACCCCCCAGAAAACAGAACTTTAACAGAACTTCTACGACGCGCGCAGATTAGCAAGTAAACAACGAGGAGCCAATGCAGAAATTCTACTTCCGGGGTCAAAACGGAAGTAAGTCCCATAATCGCTTCTACAGTGACACCCTCAGGAATAAGGTGGATAGAGAGGTGCGACATGTTTATGGATTTTTCCAATTTATTGCCAATAATTGGACAATGCGACATATAGAGTGGTGCAAATTATAGAGCGGAAAATACGGTAGTTCTACTGTGCAAGTTTTTTTTTCATAAAATGTATTACATTGTTGTGTTTTTTTTCTATTGGCCATATTTTTGTTTTCTATGACCAGCAATAGTTGATAGTTGTGAGTTTGGGGACCACTGCTTTAAAGTATCTTCAATAAATCCCTTCCTCTACCACAAATTTAATAACACCAGCGGACCCTCAGGTAAAACCCAGCCAGAGCGTCAGCTGGAAGCACACGCTGGACGCATCACAGATGACTCAGCCAGTACCTCAAGCCCAGCGCAATTTGGCACACTGGACAAACGTGGCTCAACCACAGCAGATTTCAGCAGTGTGCATGCAGCATGTCAAGCATGCGTTCAGTTTGAGAATGTCTGGCTGTGCCGTATGGCTCTGGATGATCCTTCACAACAATGTGCACAAGCTTGTGCCTCCATATGGACCACTCCATCAGCTGTCAATCAGTTAATTGACAAAAGAGGAAAAATTGATGTCATAAATTTGAGATATGCCCTGGATGAATGAGAGATGTGACAAGAGAAGCCGACTAAGGGAGTTTTTATTATAACATGCTCTTTGCTACACAAGGTGGGGGTGCTGTGGTGATTCAGATGGCCAGTACATATGAATAATTCAGACAAGCTATGGTTGTTATTAATGTTATTCATGTTCTGTATGCTAAGAGTTCACTCATTTAATTTGTATTCTACAGAGGATTTTTCCCTGCTGTCCTGTTTCCTTAATGGATGATTTCTAAACTTGTGAAGACATTTCACACTGCAGGTATAGAGCTGTAATACTCCTCAAGTGTACACGTGTCCTTAGGGATGTGCTTAAATGAGCACATTATGTAAGGTTAAGAGGGAGAAATGTGGATGGCCCATTGAAAGTGTGACATTCACAGACATGCCTCTTTGCACACGGGTGTCTTTTTGTGTCTGTCCACCAGTTTCACAGCATTAAAGCTTCAGAAGCACTAGAATAAAATAAAGCCACTTCAAAACAATATGTTCATTGTGGTTAGCCTGTAGTTTGGCTGAATGTCACATCTATAAATACATCAAAGTTTAAGGTTCAGCAAGCCTTGTACGTATATTTCACGCCAGATGTGTAAAATAAGAATATCTTGTGTTGAGTTGTTGCAATTTTGGTCAAACCTTAAAAATAACATTCTAATGATGTCACACTCAGATTAGGTTTTGGAACTGAGTCTCAATCACAACCACATAAACGTTTTGCCTAGTGTTTGTTCGGTTGACTAAGTTATGACCACTTTTATGCTTGCAAACGTCCATTACCGTACTTTTCGGCATATAACACGCCATTTTTTACTCATTTGAATGCCCTGCGGATTATACGCCGAAGCATGTTATTTATGGATTTTTTCCCATATTTTCAGACCCATTTTTGGCTCTGATATCGCCATTTTTCATTTTCGCCCAAAAATGGTGCAGTATCACTTTTGTCTGCTAGGGGGACACTTCCAGAGGAGTACACCGACCATTTCTAGCTCATGTGTCCGAAAAAAGCCTCCTCTGCTCGGACTGCTCTGTCGCTGCCCGGCCTCCTGCTCTGGAGGTAGCTATATTAGCTGTGACGTTAGCTGGGTTTTTTTTTAGCAGGATAACTTGTAAACCACACCGCTGATTTTCTTGAAACTTACAGAGCGTAATTATTTGGTGGTCATTTACAAACTGTTAGCTGCAGAAGATCTTTAGAGCTATAAAAAAATTGCTCTTTTAGATGTTAGCAGTTAGCTCCGTGAACAGATACCTACTGTTTGAGATAAATAGCTCTTAAACCACTCGACAGATATTTTTTAGGCCTACAGAGTGTAATTATATGGGGTTTAATGTACAAACTGTTGCCCTGTATAAGACATTTGAGATAAAATTCGATTTATTTATAATTTATTTTCGTAGCACACAAGACTGTTTGGAAGAAGTCAAACCGAAACAATTTATAATCCAGCAGATTTTTTTTCATTCAACCTTTATTTAGTCAGGTAAATCTTTTGAATCTCATGGGCTCATTTACGAAAGCGACCTGCTAAAACTAAAGAACAATGAACAGCAGTGATAGAATTTCATTAAACAATAAACAAACAAACAATAAACAATAGAAAACAAAAAGAGAGAAAAAAACAAAAGATTTTTTTTTCTTTCTTTTTTTAACAAAGTATCAAAAAACTAGCAAAACATTATAAGGTAGACGTATAAAATCAAAGACAGGAACAAATCTGCATTGGTTTTTGCCAGGATTCCAACAGATTCTGAAAACCATTTAGAGAAGATTTTAGAGAAGATTTGACCATTTCGTGAATTGATTACGGAACGGTTAAGCTCAGGAACCCTCATGCTATAATGTCAGCTAAGAAATATTTTTTTTCTCAGCAAAGAAATAATTGTTTTTTTACGTGTTATCTTGTAAAGTCCTTCCATGCTGGCTCGCTTCTGTGGCCGCCATTTTCAGCAGGGCAAATTAGGCGCTGACGCGTCGCGTAGCGGTGACGCATAATAGATGCGTCTTATAGGGCGAAGCTAGCCTGGTTAAAACCAGACCCTTGTCCTTCACTTCGCTTTGTACTAGGGTCTGGGATTTCTCCCATAGACAACGATTTCTCCGGTCGATTTTTGACCGGACCAATCAGAGAACAGAAGGCGGATTACCGGACCAATCAGAGAACAGAAGGCGGAGTTTTGAACGACGTCGACTGACGTCGTCAGTTAAAATGGCTGCCGCCACGAAGGAATTTTCATGAAAACAAGGTAAAAAACTATTATTTCTTTGCTGAGAAAAAATATATTTCTTAGCTGACGTTATATCAGAAGTGTTCCTGAGCTTAACAGTTCCTAAATCAATTCACGAAATGGTCAAATCTGCTGGATTTAAATTGTTTCGGTTTGACATTTTCCAAACAGCCTCGGGTGCGCTACGAAAATAAATGATAAAAAATCGAATTTTATGAGGAACAGCTTCTACCCTGAGGCTGTTAGACTCATGAATAAATAAAAATAAAATAAAAAATAAACACTGCAAAATATCACATCATGCTGATGCTGATCTGTTTTCTTGTTGCTGTGTTCATCTGTGTTCATCTGTGACCATCTGCTCATACAAACTCATGTTCGTGCTGCTGTTTATTCCCACTATATTAGGCTTAGTGTATTACTAGTTGATGTTTTTCTTAGTTAATTCTAGATGTTATTACTGTTTTTCTCTTTCATTTGTTGTTGGATGTAACTGGGACCTCGTGTACATAATCTCGTTTTCATCACATGTACCACATGCGGTGCAAATGACAATAAAGACTCTCTGACTCTGACTCTGACTCTCAAATGTTTCATCTAGGCCAACAGTCAGTAAATTAGAGCCATATAATTACACACTGGTAGCAGAAAAAATATCCACCGAGTGGTTTCTGAGCTATTTATCTGATAGCCTGGACCTCGCCAGGCTAAACTAACAAAACTCCGCCTTCTGTTCTCTGATTGGTCCGGTCAAAAATTACCGGAGAAATCGTTTTCTATGGGAGAAGTCCCAGACCCTAGTACAAAGCGAAGTGAAGGACAAGGGTCCGGTTTTAACCAGGCTAGGGCGAAGCGTGTTATTTGTGGATTTTTCCAATTTATTGACAATAATTGGACAAAGCGGGTTATACACAGAAGCGTGTTAAATGCCGAAAAGTATGGTATATTTAAGAGTCATTTTAAATTGGACTGACATCAAATGTTAATCAGTTGTCGATGTACATCCAGTTATTACTATCTACGGTAAATGTTTCATTAAGATACAAGCTAGTGGTTTGTATGATATTTTACTAACAGACAAACAGGTTTGACTCCAACAGTTAATAGATAGATAGATAGATAGATAGATAGATAGATAGATAGATAGATAGATAGATAGATAGATAGATAGATAGATAGATAGATAGATAGATAGATAGATAGATAGATAGATAGATAGATAGATAGATAGATAGATAGATAGATAGATAGATAGATAGATAGATAGATAGATAGATAGATAGATAGATAGATAGATAGATAGATAGATAGATAGATAGATAGATAGATAGATAGATAGATAGATAGATAGATAGATAGATAGATAGATGGATAGATAGATAGATAGATAGATAGATAGATAGATAGATAGATAGATAGATAGATAGATAGATAGATAGATAGATAGATAGATAGATAGATAGATAGATAGATAGATAGATAGATAGATAGATAGATAGATAGATAGATAGATAGATAGATAGATAGATAGATAGATAGATAGATAGATAGATAGATAGATAGATAGATAGATAGATAGATAGATAGATAGATAGATAGATAGATAGATAGATAGATAGATAGATAGATAGATAGATAGATAGATAGATAGATAGATAGATAGATAGATAGATAGATAGATAGATAGATAGATAGATAGATAGATAGATAGATAGATAGATAGATAGATAGATAGATAGATAGATAGATAGATAGATAGATAGATAGATAGATAGATAGATAGATAGATAGATAGATAGATAGATAGATAGATAGATAGATAGATAGATAGATAGATAGATAGATAGATAGATAGATAGATAGATAGATAGATAGATAGATAGATAGATAGATAGATAGATAGATAGATAGATAGATAGATAGATAGATAGATAGATAGATAGATAGATAGATAGATAGATAGATAGATAGATATAGATAGATAGATAGATAGATAGATAGATAGATAGATAGATAGATAGATAGATAGATAGATAGATAGATAGATAGATAGATAGATAGATAGATACTTTATTGTCCCCAAGGGGAAATTTGTCTTGGACATCGTACGCTAAACAACACTTCTACCAACAATACAGTCACATGAACACAATACAAATTTAAAAGCATATAAAATAAAAACCTATTGCTCAGTTAAAAACACATTGCTTTTAAAAACACACATTGCTCAATAAGACAATTCAATGCTCAATAAAAACACATATTGCACATTCCCACATACATCCAGTAGTAAATGAAACAACAATCAGACCAGAGCATCAGCAGCATCATGGAAAACTTACTATATACCTACTTTATTTAACAATCTGATCGATGTGGGGATAAAAGAATTAAAAGAGTTAGTTAACATTTTAAGTAATTGTACAATGAGTAACCCTTCAAGTATGTGTTATGAATGACTGTCAGCTACAACCACACCAGATTTCAGCACAATATATAACAACAAGTTTACTGATTTATAGCTATTTTTGTGTTTTCTAAACTCAGTAGGCCGTGCTGGCCATCTTGAAATTATTTGTCTTCAAAAACAAAGTACTTATTCAGTGATTATTTACTGAAAGTTTCATTCCAATTTGTCCTGTGGTCTTGAGATATTTTGCAAACAGTATTGGTTTCGAATGGTTCATGATAACATTATAAAGATTGTGTGTAATCTATTAACATCAGAACTATATTGGGGATCTGATAGGGATTTGTAAACACCTTCATTTAAACATCTTCACCTAGAACGAGAACCACACAAAGAAACAAGAAATTATTTTAATTTAGTCACACTTTGCAAAGGGGATATCACTTCAAACTCGCTTGGAGCCAGAGCTCAACCGTGTTTGAAGCAAGTCCGAATTGGTCAGCGCGTGCTGGGATTTTTATTCTCTCAAAAGTAGGACAAGGTGAGATTCAGATAGCACATGAACATACAAGAACGTAATATCAAAAACAAACCAGAACGTGATGTCAGAACATTATCTGTAATCAAACATAAGCTGGCCCAAACAGCGTCCTTGTTCTGTGTCAAGGAGACAAATGCAAGCACTCTTTAGATAAGTGTTTGTTACATACAGAGAGAATTTAGTAAGAGAGTTGAGTAATGATTTTGTTAGAGTACATTAATAAAACAAGTTTTACATGACAAATGTTAAAAATTCTATCAGGATCAGTCTCTGCAAATACGACACCAAATTTTAGTTCAATATCTGTAAAAAAGATTAATTTATAGACATTTTTGTGTTTTTCAAGAATACTCGTCAATGGCAACCATCTTGAATTTGGAGAACTCCAAACATTAATCAGTTGTAAATACATAATCCAGTGATTAGTTTCTGCATGTTTCTTTAAAATTCATTTGATGAGTTAATCATATTTAGTAATAAACTGATGCATGAGCACATATGCGTATGTGCAAGCACATATTGCTCCACTTTCATCTTTGGGCAGTACAAATGTCACACATACTGTACAGTTTGTGCAAATGCATATTCTACTACTGGCATATTTTCAGTACATGAAGCAACTTTGATTGAGCGTTCCAACAGAGATGAAGCCATGGGGTGCTCAGAGACAAAAAAGTGACTGACGTGAAATTAAAGTCTGCAGTCGAATTTGAAACGAGGAAATAACTGCAGTAATCTTTAACACCCAACGCCAAACTGCTCAACGTCACATTTCAACAAGCCTCAGAGTTCCTGTTAGCATGCTGCACACGTGTTAAATCACTTTGTAGAAGAGCAACAAAAGTCAGCAATGAATTACAGTTTTAGAATATGACGTTCATGTGTAGATTAAAAATAAATGTTATCTGAAACTAACTGAAAACACAAAAGGAATGTCATGCAGACATTTGTCACAGCAGAACATTTTGCCTGGTAGCCGAAAAGGTTTAGCTGAGGCAAATTTAGCTAATAATGGCAAAGTTCCAGCCCTTGTAAACTTTGACAATGACTGAGACCGTACAATACAAGAAACTGCTAACCAGCCCGCTGTCTATTGAAATGCAGTCATTTTTTATCAACGCTAATTACTCCTGCACCTCTGCTGATATGACAACCACAATATGTCTGCTGGAAAGAAAGGTCTGTTGTAATCCAGGGAAAAGACACTATTACAGAAATTAATTATACCTGTGCTCCACAGGATAATGTATTTGAAACATTTCACGTCTCTCTGTTGTTCACTGACGGTTTGAGGCAGCTTTGGCTCAAGTGGAAAAGCACTCGCTTCTTTCTCAGAACGTTGGTGTTTCAATCCAGTTTTCCTCATTCAACATGTCAGTGTCCTTGGGCAAAACAATAAACCCTTGTGTTTATTTGTGTGGGAAAAAATACTGCACAGATTTGTATGGGAATGGCTTAATGTAGTTTGAGCAACAACTCTTAAATTGTGCCTCATTAAAATAGCATAATTAAAATTTAATGACAATGCCATTTTTAAAATATTGTTTATTTTTTCTTCTTAAAGTTTTCAGCTAATAGCTTTTTGGAAATCATTTGACTGGGGCAAGAAACCCTATTTTCTGCCTGTCAAACTGTGTTATCTTTGGTATTTTTATAGACTGAACTAAAGAAATGGGAACAAATTGTGTTTATGTTGCAGGCAGCTGGTAACAAAGTGCCTCAAGCTCCAATTAAAAAAAAAGGTTCTTTGCTATGAGGTTAGGTGTCGACACAACGCTAGGTGTTCCCTTGTGTTTAGGAGCTGTTTAGTGCCAGGATCATAGGTCAAACTCAAGTGGATTAACAAATAATAAAACTGGAAATGATCCGACAGAAAATGTGCAAAAAGCAATTAAAATCTAAAAAAAATTAATAATAATAATCTGCTCAGGGTGCACCCACCACTGACAGCTGGGATGAGCCGCAGCTTCCTGCATCCCTGCATGGAAAAGCAGATGGAGAAAATGAAGAGGCAGGTAGATATTTTGTAATAATCATTATGAACTTTGTATACTATGTATTTATGTGTGTGTGTGTTTATGAGATCTGTTTCCTTGGTCAGAAGACCTCAGGAAGAACTCTACCACCATCTACTGGTACAGACATTATCAGAAACTGCAGCAAAAAGTTTCATCTGTTCTCCTCATTAATTTACAGTCTTACAATTTTTTTTCAGTTTAGGAATAAATAAATCTAAGTTTACTCTTGTGTTTCTGAGAACATGAATTAACTTCAACAAGTCTTTCCCAGTGGTTTCTACTCCTCTCATTAATTAAATTAATTTAGTCATTTTGTTTGTACTAACATATTTTTGAAATCTGTGAATGAAAGTCTTCAACTTTCAAAGAAGGATGCTTTTGTCTCAGGAGTAATTTGTTACAAGCTGTAACTTGTAAAAGTTTTGAACTGATTTCATTTTGTGGTGATTCTTTTATTTAGCTCAGAATCTGTTAGATTTACACGTCTGGAAGAGGTTCTGCTCAGGAATTTGCCTGTTTTTGGTTCCATCCATTGTTTCATTTATCTGTATTAGGTGTTAAATCAGTGCTGACACAAAGCCCTTCTAGGATAAGACTCCTGCTACATGCTTTGGAAGACAAAGTGCTTGGCTGAGCGGGAGCAGGTCACAGCTCCCACTCAGCGAAGCTCGTTGTCTTCCAAAAGAGTTATTTTTATCTTCATTTCATCAAAATGTATTGCCTTTTCAGAAACTCCAGACTTATCCTCCTGCTGTTCCTCCCACGAGCCGGTTGTGTTTTATCACGCTTTGAACCTACTTTAATCCCTCTGACAAGAAGTCGAGTAATGCCTCTATTTGTCATGACTTTATCTGTATCATGCTCTCTTTATTTCTCTATGTTTCCCACAATATATTTACGCCTTCAATACTCCTTATGTTACACTCTGAATATATTTATGACTGTCTCTGGGATCAATGGCAATGTGGTGTTATCAATGGCAGTGTGGTGTTATCAGTGGCAGTGTGGTGTTATCAATGGCAGTGTGGTGTTATCAGTGGCATTGTGGTGTTATCAATGGAAGTGTGGTGTTATCAATGGCAATGTGGTGTTATCAATGGAAGTGTGGTGTTATCAATGGAAGTGTGGTGTTATCAATGGCAGTGTGGTGTTATCAGTGGCAGTGTGGTGTTATCAATGGCAGTGTGGTGTTATCAATGGCAGTGTGGTGTTATCAATGGCAGTGTGGTGTTATCAGTGGCAGTGTGGTGTTATCAATGGCAGTGTGGTGTTATCAATGGCAGTGTGGTGTTATCAATGGCAGTGTGGTGTTATCAATGGCAGTGTGGTGTTATCAATGGCAGTGTGGTGTTATCAATGGCAGTGTGGTGTTATCAGTGGCAGTGTGGTGTTATCAATGGCAGTGTGGTGTTATCAATGGCAGTGTGGTGTTATCAGTGGCAGTGTGGTGTTATCAGTGGCAGTGTGGTGTTATCAATGGCAGTGTGGTGTTATCAATGGCAGTGTGGTGTTATCAGTGGCAGTGTGGTGTTATCAGTGGCAGTGTGGTGTTATCAATGGCAGTGTGGTGTTATCAATGGCAGTGTGGTGTTATCAGTGGCAGTGTGGTGTTATCAGTGGCAGTGTGGTGTTATCAGTGGCAGTGTGGTGTTATCAATGGCAGTGTGGTGTTATCAATGGCAGTGTGGTGTTATCAGTGGCAGTGTGGTGTTATCAATGGCAGTGTGGTGTTATCAATGGCAGTGTGGTGTTATCAGTGGCAGTGTGGTGTTATCAGTGGCAGTGTGGTGTTATCAATGGCAGTGTGGTGTTATCAATGGCAGTGTGGTGTTATCAGTGGCAGTGTGGTGTTATCAATGGCAGTGTGGTGTTATCAATGGCAGTGTGGTGTTATCAGTGGCAGTGTGGTGTTATCAATGGCAGTGTGGTGTTATCAATGGCAGTGTGGTGTTATCAGTGGCAGTGTGGTGTTATCAATGGCAGTGTGGTGTTATCAATGGCAGTGTGGTGTTATCAGTGGCAGTGTGGTGTTATCAATGGCAGTGTGGTGTTATCAATGGCAGTGTGGTGTTATCAATGGCAGTGTGGTGTTATCAATGGCAGTGTGGTGTTATCAATGGCAGTGTGGTGTTATCAATGGCAGTGTGGTGTTATCAATGGCAGTGTGGTGTTATCAATGGCAGTGTGGTGTTATCAATGGCAGTGTGGTGTTATCAATGGCAGTGTGGTGTTATCAATGGCAGTGTGGTGTTATCAATGGCAGTGTGGTGTTATCAATGGCAGTGTGGTGTTATCAATGGCAGTGTGGTGTTATCAATGGCAGTGTGGTGTTATCAATGGCAGTGTGGTGTTATCAATGGCAGTGTGGTGTTATCAGTGGCAGTGTGGTGTTATCAATGGCAGTGTGGTGTTATCAATGGCAGTGTGGTGTTATCAATGGCAGTGTGGTGTTATCAGTGGCAGTGTGGTGTTATCAATGGCAGTGTGGTGTTATCAATGGCAGTGTGGTGTTATCAATGGCAGTGTGGTGTTATCAATGGCAGTGTGGTGTTATCAATGGCAGTGTGGTGTTATCAATGGCAGTGTGGTGTTATCAATGGCAGTGTGGTGTTATCAATGGCAGTGTGGTGTTATCAATGGCAGTGTGGTGTTATCAATGGCAGTGTGGTGTTATCAATGGCAGTGTGGTGTTATCAATGGCAGTGTGGTGTTATCAATGGCAGTGTGGTGTTATCAATGGCAGTATGGTGTTATCAATGGCAGTATGGTGTTATCAATGGCAGTGTGGTGTTATCAATGGCAGTGTGGTGTTATCAATGGCAGTGTGGTGTTATCAATGGCAGTGTGGTGTTATCAGTGGCAGTGTGGTGTTATCAATGGCAGTGTGGTGTTATCAATGGCAGTGTGGTGTTATCAGTGGCAGTGTGGTGTTATCAATGGCAGTGTGGTGTTATCAATGGCAGTGTGGTGTTATCAGTGGCAGTGTGGTGTTATCAGTGGCAGTGTGGTGTTATCAATGGCAGTGTGGTGTTATCAATGGCAGTGTGGTGTTATCAGTGGCAGTGTGGTGTTATCAGTGGCAGTGTGGTGTTATCAATGGCAGTGTGGTGTTATCAGTGGCAGTGTGGTGTTATCAGTGGCAGTGTGGTGTTATCAGTGGCAGTGTGGTGTTATCAATGGCAGTGTGGTGTTATCAGTGGCAGTGTGGTGTTATCAGTGGCAGTGTGGTGTTATCAGTGGCAGTGTGGTGTTATCAATGGCAGTGTGGTGTTATCATGGCAGTGTGGTGTTATCAATGGCAGTGTGGTGTTATCAATGGCAGTGTGGTGTTATCAATGGCAGTGTGGTGTTATCAGTGGCAGTGTGGTGTTATCAATGGCAGTGTGGTGTTATCAATGGCAGTGTGGTGTTATCAATGGCAGTGTGGTGTTATCAATGGCAGTGTGGTGTTATCAGTGGCAGTGTGGTGTTATCAATGGCAGTGTGGTGTTATCAATGGCAGTGTGGTGTTATCAGTGGCAGTGTGGTGTTATCAATGGCAGTGTGGTGTTATCAGTGGCAGTGTGGTGTTATCAGTGGCAGTGTGGTGTTATCAGTGGCAGTGTGGTGTTATCATGGCAGTGTGGTGTTATCAGTGGCAGTGTGGTGTTATCAGTGGCAGTGTGGTGTTATCAGTGGCAGTGTGGTGTTATCAGTGGCAGTGTGGTGTTATCAGTGGCAGTGTGGTGTTATCAGTGGCAGTGTGGTGTTATCAATGGCAGTGTGGTGTTATCAATGGCAGTGTGGTGTTATCAGTGGCAGTGTGGTGTTATCAGTGGCAGTGTGGTGTTATCAATGGCAGTATGGTGTTATCAGTGGCAGTGTGGTGTTATCAGTGGCAGTGTGGTGTTATCAGTGGCAGAGTGGTGTTATCAGTGGCAGTGTGGTGTTATCAGTGGCAGATGGTGTTATCAGTGGCAGTGTGGTGTTATCAGTGGCAGAGTGGTGTTATCAGTGGCAGTGTGGTGTTATCAATGGCAGTGTGGTGTTATCAATGGCAGTGTGGTGTTATTCATTAATTCATTAATTCAACCTTTATTTAGTCAGGTAAATCTTATTGAGCTTCGAGGGCTCATTTACGAAAGCGACTTGCTACAAACTAAAGAATGATGAACAGCAATGGTACAAGTACATTAAACAATAGACAAAAGAAAAAGAAAAAGTAGCAAAAAGTAGCAAACATTATAAGGTAGATGTACAAAATCAAAAACAGGAACAAATCAGCATTGGTTTTTGCCAGGATTCCAACAGATTCTGAAAATCATTTAGAGAGGTCAGGGCCGAGAGCTTCAGATCTTTTTGTAAGATATTCCATGAAGCAGGAGCAGAGTAGGAGAAGGCCCTTTTTCCAAGTTCAGTCCTCACTGACGGAACACTGCAGGTAATCATGTCCTGAGAGCGCACACTGTAGCTGCACTCACGCAAAGACATGTAGGAGGAGATGTATGAGGGCAGCAGACCAAGAAGTGATTTAAAGATGAAAATGTACCAGTGGAAGAGTCTGCGTGAGGTTAATGATGTCCAGTTAACCAGTGAATACAGGGTGCAGTGGTGGGTACGATAATCACAGCCAGTTATGAATCTTAGTGCACCATGATAGACAACATCCAACATCCGCAGGGTGCTTGTAGGAGCATTCATGTAGAGAATGTCACCGTAATCAATGGAGGGAAGGAAAGTCACAGATACAAGGCGTATCCTAGCATTCAGTGTTAGACATGATTTATTTCTGAAAAAGAAACCCAGTTTTACTTTCAGTTTCTTCACTAGGTTTTCCACGTGGAGTTTAAAAGAGAGATGTGAATCGACCAGGATACCCAAATATTTATATAGTCAACAAACTCAATAGGGACACCATTTGACAAAGGTGGGCGCCAGACCGCCAGGGAGCGCTAATGCGCTAATCCGCTTATAGCGTACCTAAACAATTTATCAGCGTTACAGCGGTTTGACTAACTTTTATAATTCATAAGCGGATTTGCGCTATTTTTATTTAAAATGCAGTACCGTTAATAACTAATTATCTATCAGTAAAAACGAAAAAACTTATTTACAGGCCCGGACGACTGCTAACAGACCATATCCTGTCAGCGCCGGATGTGGTCCGTGACAAAAAAGCGTCCCCTCAGTCTCTTTGCTAGAGCGAGCGCTCTCAGTTAGCAGCCAGTGTGTTACTCTGCAGCCTTATTGCTTGTTTTCGAAGAGTCAGACGAAGAGTTTTTAACATGGAGGGTGAACTTATGGATGTTTCTCAGCGGCCTACGCGACGCGTCTGGATTTTAAAAAGTATTTCGCCAATTGCCCTCTTCAAAATGGCGGCCGCGACGGCCACAGAAGATAAGGACTTTCCATGAAAACACGGTAAAAACAATTATTTCTTTGCTGAGAAAAATATATTTCTTAGCTGACTTTATAGCACAAGGTTTTTCTGAGCTTAACCGGTTCAAATGGTCAAATCTGCTGGATTAAAAAAAGTATTTCGCCATTTGCGGCCGCCATTTTGAAGAGGGCAAATGCGAAATACTTTTTTTAATCCAGCAGATTTGACCATTTGAACCGGTTAAGCTCAGAAAAACCTTGTGCTATAAAGTCAGTGACTTTATAGCACACTATAAAGTATTTCGCATTTGCCCTCTTCAAAATGGCGGTTAGCGTGTTAGCATTAGCGTCCGCTAGCATTGCTAATACATAAGTGCTTTTGAAATTGCGGACCTAAATAAATCAATAAGTGCTTTAGAAATAGCGGAACTAATTTTTGGATTAGCGCTGCCCAGCACTGCCATTTGATGATAAAATCAGAGGAAGATCTGCTGGGACCGACTTTCTACTTGAAAAAAACATCCCTTTTGTTTTATCAGCATTTAGGACAAGTTTGAGACAGAACAAATCTGACTGGATGATGTCAAAAGCGGATTGCAGTAACTGGAAAGCCTTAGCTACTGTTTTAGCTCGGCAATAAACAACTGTATCATCAGCATAGAAATGTAAGGATGCATCAGGGATGCTCTGACCTACATTAGCTATGTAGATTGTAAAGAGGGTTGGTCCTAAAACTGAGCCTTGTGGTACACCATTTTTAACTGTTAAATAGCTGGAAGAAGTACCGTTATGTTGAACACATTGCCTCCGATTGGAAAAATAGTTAGAAAACCAACCGATTGTGTGATCAGAGAAACCGATTTCTGAGAGCTTATGACACAGGATGTTATGGTCCACAGTGTCAAAAGCTTTAGACAAGTCTAAGAAAAGTGCAGCACAATAATTCTTAGCATCCAATGCTTCAACAACGTCATTAAGAACCTTCAGAGAAGCAGTTGTTGTGCTGTGTTTTTTCCTGAAACCAGATTGATGAAGAGGTAAAATGTTAAATGAGTCCAGATAATTTTTGATCTGAGAGTTTATCAGTTTTTCTAGGATCTTGGATAAAATGCAGAGTTTAGAGATTGGTCGATAGTTGTTCAGTGAGGTAGGGTCACCTCCCTTCAGCAGAGGAAGAACGAAGGCTGTTTTCCAAGCATCCGGAATGGTGTTTTGGCTTATGGACAGATTAAAGATGTGGTTCACGGGGACTGTGATGATATGAGCAGCCAGCCTTAAGAAATAAGGTGGAAGTTCATCTGGACCTGCAGATTTTTTAGGATCAAGGTCTTTTAACAGTTTATTTACCTCACTAATAAGTTATAAGTGGCAGTTTGGTGTTATCAATGGCAGTGTGGGATTATCAGTGGCAGTGTGGTGTTATCAATGGCAGTGTGGTGTTATCAATGGCAGTGTGGTGTTATCAATGGCAGTGTGGTGTTATCAATGGCAGTGTGGTGTTATCAGTGGCAGTGTGGTGTTATCAGTGGCAGTGTGGTGTTATCAGTGGCAGTGTGGTGTTATCAATGGCAGTGTGGTGTTATCAATGGCAGTGTGGTGTTATCAATGGCAGTGTGGTGTTATCAATGGCAGTGTGGTGTTATCAGTGGCAGTGTGGTGTTATCAATGGCAGTGTGGTGTTATCAATGGCAGTGTGGTGTTATCAGTGGCAGTGTGGTGTTATCAATGGCAGTGTGGTGTTATCAATGGCAGTGTGGTGTTATCAATGGCAGTGTGGTGTTATCAGTGGCAGTGTGGTGTTATCAATGGCAGTGTGGTGTTATCAATGGCAGTGTGGTGTTATCAGTGGCAGTGTGGTGTTATCGTGTGGTGTTATCAATGGCAGTGTGGTGTTATCAGTGGCAGTGTGGTGTTATCAATGGCAGTGTGGTGTTATCAATGGCAGTGTGGTGTTATCAATGGCAGTGTGGTGTTATCAGTGGCAGTGTGGTGTTATCAATGGCAGTGTGGTGTTATCAATGGCAGTGTGGTGTTATCAGTGGCAGTGTGGTGTTATCAGTGGCAGTGTGGTGTTATCAGTGGCAGTGTGGTGTTATCAGTGGCAGTGTGGTGTTATCAGTGGCAGTGTGGTGTTATCAATGGCAGTGTGGTGTTATCAATGGCAGTGTGGTGTTATCAATGGCAGTGTGGTGTTATCAATGGCAGTGTGGTGTTATCAATGGCAGTGTGGTGTTATCAATGGCAGTGTGGTGTTATCAATGGCAGTGTGGTGTTATCAGTGGCAGTGTGGTGTTATCAGTGGCAGTGTGGTGTTATCAGTGGCAGTGTGGTGTTATCAGTGGCAGTGTGGTGTTATCAGTGGCAGTGTGGTGTTATCAGTGGCAGTGTGGTGTTATCAATGGCAGTGTGGTGTTATCAATGGCAGTGTGGTGTTATCAATGGCAGTGTGGTGTTATCAATGGCAGTGTGGTGTTATCAATGGCAGTGTGGTGTTATCAATGGCAGTGTGGTGTTATCAATGGCAGTGTGGTGTTATCAATGGCAGTGTGGTGTTATCAATGGCAGTGTGGTGTTATCAGTGGCAGTGTGGTGTTATCAGTGGCAGTGTGGTGTTATCAATGGCAGTGTGGTGTTATCAATGGCAGTGTGGTGTTATCAATGGCAGTGTGGTGTTATCAATGGCAGTGTGGTGTTATCAATGGCAGTGTGGTGTTATCAATGGCAGTGTGGTGTTATCAGTGGCAGTGTGGTGTTATCAGTGGCAGTGTGGTGTTATCAATGGCAGTGTGGTGTTATCAATGGCAGTGTGGTGTTATCAATGGCAGTGTGGTGTTATCAATGGCTATGTGGTGTTATCAATGGCAGTGTGGTGTTATCAGTGGCAATGTGGTGTTATCAGTGGAAGTGTGGGGTTATCAGTGGCAGTTTGGTGTTATCAGTGGCAGTGTAGGATTATCAGTGGCAGTGTGGGGTTATCAGTGGCAGTTAGGTGTTATCAATGGCTATGTGGTGTTATCAATGGCAGTTTGGTGTTAACAATGGCAGTGTGGGGTTATCAGTGGCAGTATGGTGTTATCAAATGGCAATGTAGTTTTATCAGTGTCAGTGTAGTGTTATCAGTGGCAGTGTGGTGTTATCAGTGGCGGTGTAGGATTATCAGTGGCAGTGTGGGGTTATCAGTGGCAGTTAGGTGTTATCAATGGCTATGTGGTGTTATCAATGGCAGTTTGTTGTTAACAATGGCAGTGTGGGGTTATCAGTGGCAGTGTGGTGTTATCAAATGGCAATGTAGTTTTATCAGTGTCAGTGTAGTGTTATCAGTGGCAGTGTGGTGTTATCAGTGGCGGTGTGGGATTATCAGTGGCAGTTTGGTGTTATCAGTGGCAGTGTAGGATTATCAGTGGCAGTGTGGTGTTATCAAATGGCAATGTAGTTTTATCAGTGTCAGTGTAGTGTTATCAGTGGCAGTGTGGTGTTATCAGTGGCAGTGTAGGATTATCAGTGGCAGTGTGATGTTAACAATGGCAGTGTGGGATTATCAATAGCAGTGTGGTTTTTATCAGTGGCAGTGTGGTGTTATCAATGGCAGTGTGGGATTATCAGTGGCAGTGTGGTGTTATCAATGGCAGTGTGGGATTATCAGTGGCAGTGTGGTATTATCAATGGCAGTGTGGTTTTATCAATGGTAGTGTGGTGTTATCAATGTGTAACCCAGACAAATATTTTAGTGCATTGATTAAATTTATAAAATTGTAGTTTAAAGAAATCTAAAAACTCCTAAGTTAAATATGTTGTAAATATAGCTACAATTGTATTTCATTTATGTTGTAAAATGCTTAAAAACTCTTTAAAATACACAAGCGTAAGTTAAAAGCAAGAAAGCATAACATTTTGTTGCTTGTATTTTATTTCTGCTTTATTGTGAAAAGCCAAAAGGAAGTGTGATGTAGGATTAGCCAAGGGAGTCGAGCATAGCATTCGGCTGTCGGATCCAAAACCATTTCGTGAACGCTCCCGGCGCATTACCCCTGCAGATATCGATGATGTGCGTCGTCACATTCAGAAGCTGCTGGCAGTGGGTATTATCAAAGAGTCTCGAAGCCCTTACGCATCTCCAATAGTGATCGTCAGAAAAAAGAACGGGGATGTTAGGATGTGTATAAACTACAGCACACTGAATAGTCGTACCATGCCTGACCAATACACCATGCCACGCATTGATGAAGCACTTGATTGCCTCTCAGGAAGCAAGTGGTTTTCCGTTCTGGATCTGAGAAGTGGGTACTATCAGATCGCCATGAAAGAGGAGGACAAGGAAAGAAATGTCAATGGAGCCAGCATGTTGTCCCTCTTGTACATGCTTACAACAGTACCAGATGCGACTCCACTGGTTACTCCCCATGTTTCCTTATGTTTGGGCGAGAAGCCAGACTCCCTGTTGATTTGTGCTTTGGTACTTGCCCTGATGACAAAGGAGTAACCCAGCATTCAGCTTATGCTACACAGCTGAAAGAAGACCTGCAAAAGGCTTATAAAATGGCTATTGATGTCTCGAACAAGACTCACCTTCGTAACAAGAAAGCCTGTGACAAAAGATTGGGATTCCAGAACCTTCAACCAGGAGACAGAGTCTTGATAAAGAACCTTGGTTTGAAAGGAAAACACAAACTTGAAAATCGTTGGAATAACAATCCCTGTCATACTTGAGCAACTGCCAAACTTACCAGTGTACAAGTTGAAACTCCAAGATGGCAAGATTGGTTGAACAAACTGTGAAATAAGGGGCAGATATAATAAGATTTCATCTTCTTTCTGCTCCCTTCATTTTATCCTACTTGTATTCTTGTATCTGATGAAACTGTCTTGTATTGTTCTTTTAAAATGAATGAATAAACATCAAATCAAATCAAATGGCAGTGGAAAAGTGAAAACACTGCACAGAGATAATCTCTTACCAGTTGGAGATCTTGTGAGGTTTCCTATGCCAGATGTAGTGGAAAAGCCTCCTACACAAAGAAATCTTCGCAACAAGCATATGATCCCTGTAGACCATTCAGCAGAAATGGAAAGTGAGCTGTCATCTGAGTCTTCCGAGTTTCAGTATGCAAGACCGCAAAGATCCTACAGAACGTACCTTGAACAGATACTCAAGGAGAGGAATGAAAGCAGTCATGATGACATACCTGAACAAGTTGACAGAGACATGAGCATGAATGACTATGTCTATTAGTTCATCTAGGGAGAAGACTGCTGCTCTTTTAGCTAACTTGTGGCACAGTCTTGTCTTCCATTTCTCTGGGACTGGCGATTCTCCAAAGTTGATTTGACTGGTGTCAAAATATTTAGACTTGGAGTGGTGACCGGGCATGGTTGTAACAACGTCAGCAACAAAGATTCGCCCCACAATTACCCCGACAGGTAAGTTTGCACTCTTTTTTGACTCATTTTGAATCATGGCTGTACATTGATTGTTTGCAGTGGCACTGCTTGGTATTACCATTGGCTGGAGTAATACTTCTGCAGGCAATGGACTGGTCACTGCAGCTTGTGCCATCAGGATTTCATTAGGAAGTGGCTGGTCCAGCATGATGGTACGGGTGGCTTTAAGACTGCCACCAGGAGGTATGGTCAGAGATCCAGGGCCTTGCCATTTTACAAAGCCTACTCTATCGTCCTCTTCTGGTACTGATAGAGTGCTTGTCTCTGTACTGGAACATGAGCTCTGAATGTCAAAAGTATGAACTGGAATACCAAGGGCGTCTCTGCACAGCTTAGCCAAGCGTTTAGAGAGACTGGCTTTGGCATTGGTACCTACAATTACAGGTGTTTGGTCAGGACCTGGTGGATCGGGACAAATAGGGCTAGAACAGACATGATTGTTGGGGCCCTAGCCACCTTCTTTGGGAACTCCATATCCACAACCACATAGCCTAGGTATGGGTAGCTAGAGTCACTTAGTCCCCATATGTCAAGCTTATTCACTGAATGGATGGGTGTATTTGACAGGTACGTTCTGTATCAGGACTCGAAAATTATGCTAACACTGGAACCACTGTCCAAAAGTGCATCACATAAATGCCCATTCACTTTCAATGGCTCAACTGAGAGTGGACCTATCAGGCCGTCAGGTATGCCTATAGGTCTAATGCTACATATAAGAATCTAGGAGGCCCTTACCTACAGACAGAGGGTAAAGGTGGGCTACAAATGGCAGTGTGGTTTTATCAATGGCAGTGTGGTGTTATCAATGGCAGTCTGGGATTATCAGTGGCAGTGTGGTGTTATCAATGGCAGAGTGGTTTTATCAGTGACAGTGTGGTGTTATCAATGGCAGTGTGGTTTTATCAGTGTCAGTGTGGTGTTTTCAGTGGCAGTGTGGTGTTATCAGTGGCAGTGTGGTTTTATTAGTGGCACATTTCTCTCAGGATGTCCAACATTTTACTGATCACATCAACTCTGTGGATAAATATATGAAGTTTACATGAGAAGATGTAAAAAAAATGGCAGGTTGGCTTTCTTGAACTGTGAGGTCTCAGTTTTGGATAGAGGAAATTTGCAAACTGAGGTGTTCCGCAAACCCACCCACACAGACCAGCATTTACAGTTTGACTCCCATCACCCTCTGGAGCACAAGTTAGGAGTCATCAGGACTCTGTATCACAGAGCAGACAGCGTCCCCACTAACTCAGGAGCCAGACAGAAGGAGAAATCACACACAAAACAGGCTCTAGAGAAATGTGGATATCCTAACTGGGCCTTCCTGAAAGCAGAGAAGAAACCCAAACAGGACTCCAGCCAGCCATCAGGTGAAAAGAAGGAACCCAGACCCAGACCAGTGGTCATTCCGTATGTTGCGGGAGTTTCAGAGACATTGAGACGTTTATTTTCTAAACACAACGTCCCAGTGGCTTTTAAACCCCAAAATACATTACGGCAAAGACTGGTTCATCCCAAAGATCCAGTCCCCCGGCACAAACAGAGTAATATTGTGTATGCTGTTCAGTGTCAGGAGGGCTGTGATCAGTCTTATATCGGGGAAACTAAACAGCCACTGGCCAAAAGGATCCATCGTTAGGCTGATGGTCCTCCTTGATCATGTGAGCAGCTGGTTTTTGCTGTCAGCAGCAAACTGGTTGATCCACTGTAGCCGTTTTCGCATTGCACAGCCCTCAACGGCCCGGCCCATCCCGCCCCGCCTTCTAACCCTGGTTCGGCATGTTTTCATTTTCCTTTTCCGCCCCGGGTCCGCCCTCGTTTTGGAACCATCTCCACCGTGGTTCTGATCGGGCCGAGCTCCCGGGCCCAGTTTGACGTCATTTACTGCTCACATTTGATTCATTGTTTGCAGCAGGGGCAGGACTCGTTCTAACAACAACCTCAGCGCAAGCTGAATTTCATTAAAATTTAACTACAGAAACCCCTAAAAAATTGTTAGCTGAATTAGTGTTTCTGAGTTTAATTTTTGTTAATAACTGATTACAAATCAGCTTATGTTAGAACGTAAATAACACGAAGCGCGCACCCATTTCCGCCTTTCAGCGCGAGCTGAATGTCATTAAAATATAACTAATATTGTCTAACTCTTGCGCGCAACCAGTGTTTTAAAATATAACTAATAATCTCTAACTCCTACGCGTAGCCAGAATGTTAAGAGGGGTGATTCCTTTATAGGTAAAGTGGACTCCTAAAAAACCAATCCGCCGCCGTGGCTCACAGGAAGCGCGCTCGGCTTTCCACTCTACATTTTATCTTGACCCGGGGAAGCGGGTTCACTTCCCACCTGGTACAAGCTATTTTACGTTTGTCTTTTATTGGATAAAAACAAAGAAGGAGTTTGTGTTAACCAAACAAACTCCTTTTTATTTACTCCAATAAAAGACAAAACGTAAAATAACTTGTACCAGGTGGGAAGCGAACCCGCTTCCCCGGGTCAAGATAAAATGTAGAGTGGAAAGCCGAGCGCGTTTCCTGTGAGCCACGGCGGCGGATTGGTTTTTTAGGAGTCCACTTTACCTATAAAGGAATCACCCCTCTTAACATTCTAGCTACGCGTAGGAGTTAGAGATTATTAGTTATATTTTAAAACCCTGGCTGCGCGCAAGAGTTAGACAATATTAGTTATATTTTAATGACATTCAGCTCGCGCTGAAAGGCGGAAATGGGTGCGCGCTTCGTGTTATTTACGTTCTAACATAAGCTGATTTGTAATCAGTTATTAACAAAAATTAAACTCAGAAACACTAATATATATATTCAGCTAACAAATATTTTTAGCGGCGTCTCCTCTCTTAAAACACTGTAAGCGCGCACACAAGAACACTCCACCCACGTCAAGAGAACACCCCACCCACTTCCAGAGAACTTCCCACCCACTTCAAGGTGGCTCTGCGGCCAATGCGTAATGAGCGGGGGCGGGCCAGGCCGGGCTCTGGGCCAACCAGGGGCGGGCCGGGCCGTTGAGGGCTGTGCAGTGCGAAAACGGCTTGTGAGAGGGTGCTTTGAGATTAAATTTTTTTTTTAGCACTTTGAGATTTTCATAATGAAAAGTGCATTATAAATTAAATTCATTATTATTTTTATTGCTATTTATAAGACTGAGCTGAATACAGCATCTCAGACTGAGGAAGTCTTTCAGAGGAAAGATGAAACGTTTCTACTTTTTTGTTTTGTTTTTTGAATGTCCAGAGGACCAGACTTAACTTTTTTAGATTTTTCTACCTGGATTATTGTGCATGCATCAAGATTTTCTGTTAAAAACATGTTTTTATTCAGGCCTCTATGTGCAGTTCACCTACAAATTGTCTCCCCTTAGTTGATTTGATTAAAAATTAATGTATGCTTGTTATTAGGGATAGTCTTGTATTTTGCCAGGGACAATGTGAATCCTCTTTACGTGTTTGTTAATCTGATTCTTTCTAAGTCCGTTTCAGAAAATGTTAATTTGCTGGTGTTAACATAAATGTATTGTTTTAATGAGCAACACATCTTCAGATTTATATTGATACTGTATACTGTATGTTCTTAGTGGAATTTGTCTATCTAAAATATCAAAGGTTTAAACAAGGTTCAAACAGCAGCAGATAAATAAAGCCCACATCAAAAAGAATTTGATCAAGCCAGTATCATGTGAACCGACTTCACACGGATCTGACTGATTCACGACGGTTTATTCTCAGAACAAAGCTGACTTTTACAGACTTCACTGCCATGCTGGCCTTAATTAACTTGGAGCGTTTACTTTGAGACAACTGGCTTCATTTCGTCTTTGATGAATGATTGATGCTCCACAAAGAACAAAGAAGCGAACAGTGCAAGCACAAACTGAGGTTTAATGCAGGGAAATAGTTGAGTAAGCATGCTGAGACATGCATCTCTGAGAGGGATGCAGTCTGGTTTCATCAGTGTGAATTCCTGGACTGAGATGTGTTGAATGTCTCAGGAAGAACATTTACCGGTAGCAACAAACAGCTGAACAAATCAGTCCAACAGCTTGTTAAATATTCACTTCCTGTTAGCTGCTTTTATCTGTGCAATGATTACCGGTAAACAAAGGCACGCTGATTTGAATTCTGCCTAATGTGAATTTTTAAACAATCTCAGAAAATGTTATCAATAAAGACTGGACATGTGACAAGGAACAAAGAATCAAACGTTTTGCAGTTTTGCTCTAAAGAAGCCAAACAAATGTTGGAATTGATAAAGACAGAATTTGTCAAGATACAAACTTGGTTTAAAATAAATAAATTATCATTAAATCTAGAAAAAACTAATTACATGATATTCAGTAATAAAAAGAAAACTGTTGATGTTCCACTCAAAATTGAGGGTGTTGAGATTTGTAGAGTGAGTGAGGTGAAGTTTTTGGGTGTTATCATTGATGACAAACTGACATGGAAACAACACATAAATTCTGTAAGAATAAAAATAGCTAAATCGATTGCAGTACTGTACAAAGTCAGAGACCTATTGAATGATAAAGCTCTGTATTTGTTGTATAACACAATCATTGTTCCACACTTAATCTATTGTATTGATGTTTGGGGGAAAGCGTGTAAAACAATCACAAAGCCTATTTTTGTATTACAGAAAAGAGCTGTAAGAATTATCACTAGAAAACATTACCGTCATCCATCAAGTACATTATTTTATCAACTGAAGTTATTGAAGTTCCATGATTTGGTAGACTATAATATTTTATCAGTTATGTATAGGGCTCAAAATAATGCATTACCTTTAAATATCCAAATGCATTTTGTTAAAAGACAAAGTTGTTATAATCTTAAGGGGACAGAGTTGTTTGTAAAACCACAATTCAGAACTAGTTTGAAGGGACGTTCTACCTCAATCCAGGGAATTAGATTATGGAATGGCTTGGAGAATGTAGTTAAAAATGCCAAGTCAATGTTTACATTTAAGAAAATGATCAAAACGAATGTGTTAAAATATATATGAAATAGCGTAATGTGTATTGTATTAGTTAGAAAATTAGAAAGAGTTAGTCATTTTGTACTGTTGGTTGAAGATTATTATTGTTTAATCTGATTGTTGGAAAAAAGGGGCAGATATAATAAGATTTATTCTTCTTTCTGCTACCTTTCATTTTTTTATATTTTGTACATTATCATTTATGGGATTGTCTTGTATTGTTTCTTTTGTAAAAAAAAAAAAAGAACAAATTTAATAAACATAAACATTTGCATTATTGACTTAATGATGAGGAATGCATCCTTTTTTTTTTTTTTACATCCAAGCACTGATTGTCTCAACTCATGTAGATATTATACAACAAAACACAGTCAATACAAGATATGCAGATGGACTGGTTCTGCGGGTCCGTCCACGTCACAAGTCAATGGAAATGAACCGGCTCACTCTTTCAGCTTGTTAACACATTTCCCATCGTCTGGTCGTTTAAATGCCTGGAAAATGCTGGAAACTTGCTTCACAAGAACGTATTTGATTTTTCCTCATCATGAAATAACGACTGCAAATACTGTATTTGCTCTTGTCTTCTATAACAGAACACAAGAGGGATTGAACCTAAAAATATGTGTACCTAAAAAAAAACATACCTAAAAATCTGTACGTGAAAATGAACACAAAGTTATGGTTTCTCACAACATTAATAATCACTACAACGTGAACAGAAAAAATACATTCTCCCAGCTAAGAAAATTATTCAGTACTTGGTTAATCTGGCAAAATTATGATATTCATAACTTAAGTACTAAAACAACTTAAAGGGCTTCCACCATCTGGTTATTGAACATTTTCCATAGTAAAATGTGTGCCAAGTACAAAATTTGCCAAAAATGTTGAGTTTAATGTACTCTCAACTCAACTTTATTTTGGTAAATTAAAAACATTACAAACAAAAGGAAAACAATGTAAAATGGTAAATCAATCATTTACCAAAAAAGGAATAGGCTGAAGCCAAGGCTTATACTTGCCTACCCTGTTCATAGACTCAGCAGTCTACATAATGACAGATATCTACTGTCCACATACATAAGTGCACATATAAATCATTTACTGTATATTTAAATATGCATGTACTGTATATGATACATACACATACTCACATTACATACATACATGGTTACATAATACATACATACATCTACATAACATCTCCATAAGCTTTCATAATTTTACATTTTAAGGCTGAACAAAAAAAGGTTGAGTTTAAAGTACTGCATAGAGTTCTATTTTTAATCCGCTTTTTTTCATCTACAAGAATGTATTTTTTTTTCCTGGAGTCAACTCACACCCAACTAAAAGTGATCAATATGAGCAAAAACTGTGAAGGTGTGTGTGGATGATGCTACAGAAACTCCGTGGCAATGTGTTTTATTTTTAATTTGTATTATCAATGCATAATGACACAGCATCAGTGACATTTGTGAGTTGAGTGTTGTTACAGCCCTCTTAATGAAAGTTAGTCATGGCACTGGGGTGTAACACAAACCGAGTAAGTAAACCTCAAGCAGTTGATGTATATAGATAAAATACAATTTATTTTACAATTGTGAAAAGGGTAACATAACAAAAGTATAATCCCCTAACAGTGGAGCTTTAAGCTTCAGGGTCTCCAAGGCCAAAACAACAAACAAAACACCCCCTTCTAACTATGAAAACACAAATGTCTCTGGCTAAGAATAAACTCAAAAGTACAAGGGCTAAACTCCCTGTCTGACCATAAAACAGGAGAAAAGAGTTAGAACAAAAATGGCAGAGAACCCCTACCAGCTTCCACTGTGAGACTAATAAAACACCAAACTATTGTACAGCTTTTCTAAGCACAATCCACCAACAAGATCACACCAGATCAAGGCCCAAGAGGAAGGGACTTGACACATCTGAGGTGAAGCTCTTTATGGAGCAGCTGACGAGCTGTAACACCAGACACCTGTGGCAGCCAGGTAGACAGCAAGGTGGACCTGAAACACAGGAAAGGATAAGAAAAGGTGTCTCATGAAGAGAGCTCCCCATACTGGAGGTCAGGGACCGTAACACCCTCCCCCATAAAATTTTACTTAGAGTAAAATACACAACACATTCATTAAGTGAACTACACAATGGGATTAGCACCACACTCTAGAAAGAACATCGGCTATAATATTTTCAGTTCCTTTCTTATGCCTGATGTCCAAATTGTATTCCTGGGCAAGTAAAGCCCAGCGCATAAGTCGCTGGTTGTGGTTATACATGCGGTTTAGGAACACAAGAGGGTTATGATCAGTGTAGACTGTAACAGGATTTGCAGTGGAACCGATGTAAACTTCAAAATGTTGCAACGCAAGTAGCATGGCTAAGGTTTCCTTTTCGATTGTGGAATAGTGTAGCTGATGGCGTTTAAACTTAGCTGAGAAGTAGGAAACTGGGTGACCAACACCACCTGCTCCATCTTGTAGCAGTACAGCTCCTATTCCTGCCGCACTCGCATCCACCTCCAGTTTGAAAGCCTTGTTGAAATCTGGGGCTGCCAGTACAGGAGCGCTGCAGAGAAGAGACTTTGCACACTCAAATGCATGTTGACATTCAGAGGTCCACATGAATGGTTCCTTTGGACTACACAGATTAGTTAAGGAAGCTACTACTGTAGAAAAATTCCTACAAAAACACCTATAGTAGCCAACCAAACCCAAAAATCGCCGGAGCTCACGTCTTGTGGTGGGGACTGGGTAGTTCAGGACAGCTTCCACCTTTGCATTCACTGGACGTACCTGGCCATGACCCACTTCTTTTCCGAGGTATGTCACAACTGCCTTGGCAAACTCACATTTAGCCAGGTTCAAGGTGAGAGAAGCTTGGGTTAAATGAGCAAAAACCACTTTCAGAGTGTTAAGATGATCAACCCAGGATGATGAATAGACCACAATGTCATCCAGGTAGATGTTACAGTTCTTAATATGTCCCAACACAGAAGTCATCAGTCGCTGAAAAGTAGCCGGCGCATTACACATGCCGAATGGCATTACTGTATATTGCAGGAAATGGTCTGGTGTCACAAAAGCTGAAATATCAGATGCTTTGGAAGTCAAAGGAACTTGCCAGTATCCTTTCAGTAGATCTAGCTTTGTTATATAGCTAGCTGTGCCAATGCTGTCTATGCAGTCGTCCATGCGAGGCAATGGATACGAGTCAGGGACTGTGACTGCATTTACTCTTCTAAAGTCTGTACAGAAACGTGAAGAACCATCAGGCTTTGGTGTAAGAAGACACGGAGAACTCCAGGAGCTTCGACTTGGTACAGCTAACCCATTGTCCAGTAGGTACTGAGCCTCCTCTTTCATGATCTCCCTCTTGGCTGGAGGACAGCGGTAGGCATGTTGTTTAATAGGGGATGCATTCCCCACATCAACATCATGCTCCAGAACTGTGGTCCTAGAAGGGACATCTCCAAATAGGTTAGGGTAGGCCAGGATCAGGCTTTTCACATCATCCTTCTCATCTCTGGGAAGATATGACAGGTATGCATCTAAGGCATCAAGAATTACAGAGTTTGAAAGCCTACCACAATGATCTTCACACTTTTTCAAACCATCATGGTTGGTAGGTCCAGACATAAGAGAGACTGACGCCGGTTGTGGTATCACCTCACAACACAAGTCCTTGGGGTCATCTTCTCTAGAATGAAAAAGCTTCAACATGTTGATATGACACAGACGTGTTTGTCGCCTCCTTTCAGGGGTGTGAATAATGTAGTCTGTATCACTTACTTGGTCTTTCACTACATAAGGTGTAGTGTAGCTGTGGGCACCAGCATGAGTACTTTGTCACCGGGCTGGAAAGAACGTTGTACTGTCTTTCTGTCATACAGACATTTCATTTTCCCTTGGGCAGTTGACAAAGACTTTCTGGCTATTGAGCAAGCATGGTATAGCCGTTCCCGACACTGTGCTACAATTTCCAGCACATTTGAGTGTGGCTGTGTGCCAGCTGACAGGAATTGTTCTTTCAGCACTTTCAGTGGTCCCCTCACTTCATGTCCAAAAACTAATTCAGCAGGACTGAAACCAAGAGATTCCTACTTTGCTTCTCGGGTTGCAAACAGCAAGAAAGGAAGTCCTTCATCCCAGTTTTTCCCTGTCTCAAGACAATACTTCCTCATCATGGCCTTAATGGTCTGGTGCCATCTCTCAAGTGCACCTTGTGACTGAGGGTGATAAGGACTAGAAGGAATGTGTTTAACACCAAAAGACTGGAAAGTTTGCTTGAAAAGTTTGGACTGAAAATTACTGCCTTGATCAGTCTGTATAACTTTAGGCAGACCAAAAATTGAGAAAAACTTGAGTAGAGCCTTAGTTATAGTAGGTGCTGTAATTTTCCTAAGTGGTATGGCTTCAGGAAATCGAGTAGCAGTACACATTACTGTTAAAAGAAACTGATTACCAGTTATTGTTTTAGGCAGAGGACCCACGCAGTCTACCAAAACACGCTCAAATGGCTCACCAACTGCAGGAATGGGTTTAAGTGAAACAGGTGGTACTCTCTGGTTAGGTTTTCCAACAATTTGGCAAACTTTACATGTTCTACAGAACCTTCCAACATCTTTCTTAAGCCCTGGCCAAAAGAAATGCTGCAGAATGCGGTCATATGTTTTAGTAATTCCTAAATGACCCGACCATGGGTGTTCATGTGCCAGCTGCAGTATTTGCTCACGGTAACCTTTAGGAATAACTATTTGATGTACCATCCCCCAATCTTCCCCAATACCCTCCTGTTGCAAAGCTGGCCTTGAGGTCCATTTCCTCATGAGTAATCCATCTTCAACATAGAACTTATGGGCTTTGTTTCCATTTGGTACATCACCATTTATTGAATCACACACACCTCCAAAGCATTTAGTAAGTGTTTCATCACTTTTCTGAGCCTGGCTCAAACTCTCACGTGATATTGATAGTGGGAGAAAAACCTCTGATCTTGGGGTAAAGTCCTCCTTGAGGGGTGTCGTTCCTGAAAGGACCTCTGCTGGTAACTTGTCCTCCATCAAAGCAGAGCCAAGAACAGAGTCATCCAAATTCACTTCCTTCAGCTTACGAGCTTGGGACCTGGTAAGAACACTGACAGAAAACACATCAGGATGGGACTTCAACACCACATCTTCACCCACCATGCAACTGGGATTATCCACCATCTCAGGATTAGGAAGTACCTTGTCTCCAGCAAGATCATTTCCCATGATAAATTCAACCCCCTGCACAGGGAATGAGTTTCTCACCGCAACTTTGAAAAATCCAGAGGCCAACTTGGACTTTATGTGCACATGATGTAATGGTGCAGGTACATAGGCCATCCCAATTCCTTGTACTATGGTACTTGCTTTGCAGGATGTGTCCTCATTGAATGGCAGTAGATTGGAAAGAATGAAGGATTGGGAACCCCCTGTGTCCCTCAGTATTCTTACTGGTTTCTCATCCTCAAGTAGTCCTGTTAAGGAGACAAAACCATCAAAAATGAATGGCTTGAAACATTCATCAGGTTCCTTTAGGTTTAATTGCAGTGAAGAGGAACTTAGAGTCTTTACTAAACCAACTCCTTTAGCTGGTTTTGGTGGTTGAGACGCCTGTTTATGTTTTAGAGCTAAACAGTCAGAGACAATGTGACCCACTTTGTGACAATAAAAACATCGTCTCTCCGATGTTGAGGTACTTTTGATCTGAGACTGCGGCTTAACTTCTTTCCATGATTTATCTTGAGAAGATTGTTCAGATTTGCTCACAAAAACACTTTTGTGAGTAAGCGCAAACTCTTCTGCCAGAACAGCTGCTTCCTGTAGGGTAGTAACCTTCTGCTCATTTAGGTACAAAACTGTACGATCTGGAAGACAATTTTTAAACTCCTCCAACAATACCAATTCACATAGTGAAGTGAAGTCAGTAGCCTTAGTTGCTTGACACCATCTGTTAAACAACATTGACTTTTCCCTTGCAAATTCAACAAATGTTTGTCCAGTGTTTTTCCGTAAAGCTCTGAAACGTTGCCTGTAGGCCTCAGGCACCAACTCATATGCCCTGAGTATAGCAGCTTTAACTTTGTCATACACAAGACTGTCTTCAATAGTTAGTGCTGCACACACATCCTGTGCTTTACCAATCAGTTTGCATTGCAGTAAAAGAGACCAAACCTCTGTAGGCCAGTGCAAGGCAATAGCAATCCGTTCAAATGCATTAAAATATGCCTCCACTTCTGTCTCTCTGAATGGTGGAACTAGAGCAATGTTTTTACTTATGTCTAGGTGAATGAGGTTTAGCTGGTTTACAGACATCATCTTCATCAGAATC
>JBBPBX010018345.1:24192-45720 GCA_038048925.1 Garcialebias charrua | reverse complement strand
ACACTGTCTGTTGCTTCAATAAAACCAGCCGGAGCAGACTGGGACCAGGGGGGAGATTGGCAGACAACACCAGCTCACAGGCACACCATAATAACCCAGCATCAACACACTCTGGGATGCATGTGCAGGAAGTTGTGTGAGTGCATGCAGCACAGACACCAGCTCTCGGTGCACGTTAGGTGTGGAATAGCGGACTCATTCCCCTGGGTGCCAGGTGCCGACAGGACATTGTCTGCTGCAGGCAGTTATCTGAGGACACCAGTGTATTGCCTGTGCACTGCTGCAACATGCAAAAACAAAATCTGTGCATGTTGTACAGAATTCATCCTGAGATGAAACACTCCCACCCCCAAGGAGACAAATAATGTGCTTCTGCCTCACAACTGTATGGCTTTTGTTCAACTGTATACTAATTTTCTCATTTCGTTTTTTTAAAATGTGTATTAATAAATTCCCTTGATTTTTTTTTTACAACTTGTATTCCAAAAAAAGTTGAGGTTGAGTAAAGCTACATGAAGAATGCAATGATATTCAGACCCTACTACCCTATATTTTATCACAGTGGAACATTGTAAAGATATCAGTTGTTGAAACCAAGAAATTTTAACTTTTCATAAGAAAAAAGATGGTTGTTTTTAATTTTATGTCAGTAACACATTTTAAAAAGTGTGGACAGTGTCCACCTAAGAAGTGGGCAAAAATTCACCAGTCTTTAAAAAATTGCATTTAAAGGAAGTGGAATAAATTCAAAATAACATTCCTCAACAGACTTTTGGAAAGACTTTGGATATCCCATCATTATCGCATCATTTAAAGATTTAAAGAATCTAGAGAGTTTTTTTGTGCAAAAGAGAAGGCTGAAAGTCCTAACTACAGTCAGGTCCTCTGGACAGTTTTGGTTTTTGCTGAGACGTTTCGTCCTTCATCCAGAAGACTTCTTCAATCTGAGGAGACACACACACACACACACACACAAAACCTGATTTCCTCAAACAGCATACTCCACAGTGGAGTAGTTTGGTTTCTTCTCAGATAGAAGAAGTCCTTTGGATGAAGGACAAAACATCTCAGCAAAAAATAAACTGTCCAGATGACCTTACTGAATGTTGGATTCTTACCTGGATTACTGAGCATGAACTTTGGCGTTTTGAACCACTTTCACATGACTGTCTCAGAGGAGTTGACAGGGGAGAGGGCAGGCCCTGGAGACCATCTTAGCACCTGCAAACTGTTTTTTTTTCTTCCACTATACAGTATGTTGTTTGAGGAAATCAGTTTGTTTTGTGTCTCCTCAGATTGAAGAAGTCATATGGATGAAGGACGACACGTCTCAGCAAAAAAGGAAACCATCCAGACGACCTGACTGAACAATAGCTGTGTTTCCATCCATTTTCATTTCGATTTTTGAGCTAATTTTTGAAATCTCGCAAATATGTAAATACAAATTAATGCGAAGCAGAAGTGTTTCCATCTGCTGGCTTGAAGCGCATCTACCAAGCCACGCACAGCGTCATTACGTCAGACGTCAGCGTCATTACGTCAGACGTCGGCACTGCGCATGTCTACAGTAAACAGGAAGTAGCAGTTGAAAACAGAACCTGGCCACACATCTCGTCAAAAAGGAGAGAATATTTCAGGTACGTGTTGCTATCGGTCGAGTTGTATTTATTCTGTCATACAAACTAGTTTTAGCGATGTTACATGTTGTCCGGAGCGGAAACAGCTGATCAGTCACGTGACGTGAATGTTCGCTTCGGCAGCACGAGTCGGCAAATGTGTTTCCATCTGTCGCTGTGCGCATCTGCTCATTTTCGAACATCCCAAAAACCACCTCAAGCGAGCGTATAAACTTTTTGGCGAACTTGAGAAAGTAAATACGGATTTTGCCGTTTCCATTAAGCTTTTCTGCTGCGATACTTCAAAATGCGCACCTAGAAACCTTGATGGAAACACGGCTATTGTTGGATACAGAAGAACCATTCAGAAATGTCACGGTCTTCTCTGGACCAAAGCTCATTAAAAACAGACTGAGACAAATGGAGCTTTGCAACTGTCTCAACTCTCATCAGTTCCACACTGCACCAGTTAAGGGGCTCCTCACTACAGGCACCCACCCCCAGTTGGCCCGGTTTATGGGACCATTTTGTTTGAGGTTCCAAGTGGTTTCACATTGCAGATTTTGATGTAATCAGGCAGCAGCTATCGATTGGCTAGCAGATCTACATCACTGGATAACCCACTCAGCAAAACTGCAAACTACACCTGAACCTCCACTTCCTCCTCGTGCTGACAGACGGTGCCACAAGAAATGAGCACATTTACAGAGAGATATTAGGGATGAAGGTGCAGCATGGCTACATCCAGACTTATAATCAATGCCCGGATGAGCTAAATAAATTCAAGTCTGATTGTAGAACAATTAAGGACCACAACGGACAGAGTGGCTTGAACACAGCAACCAGTTACAATATTACTCGCTTTGCATTGACAATCCCTCCCACAGAGCAAGGAAACGAGTCACAGTGGCAAATCAGCTCTACCTTACTGTAGAAGAACCAAAAAGACAAGAGCAAAGTGAATAATTTACATTCATCAATGGCAAAGTGGCCAAGTGGAGAATTATTCTGTGGTCAGACGATAAGAATTGTAAAATCTTTTTGGAAGCCTCTGATGCCATATCCACTGAACTAAAAAGAAAAGTAACCATCCAATATGGTGTCAGTACACAAATCAAAAACTGCCTCTCATGGTATGAGGATGCATTAGGGTGTTTGGCATGGACAGATTGTACATTTTGAAAGCTACCATTAATACAGAAATGTATCATCAGGTTTTTGAACAACATAGCCTATGCTCCCATCCAGTAAAATGACACAAAAGACCCTGAACTTTTGAACAAGCAGAATCCTCTATTGCAGTGGTCCCCAACCTTTTTTGCACCACAGACTGGTTTAATGTTTTAGACTATATTTTCATAAACCGGGGGGTCTGAAGGTCCTATCCCAGAGAATTTTGGATAAAGTAGATGTCATTTGCTGCATTCTAGTGTATTTTACAAAGGTTTATTACAGTTTATTAACATGAAACAAAAGATGTAAACTCATTATTGAACTGACTGCAAAGCTGCAGCTCTGCCAATAAGAGGCATTCACTTCAGGATAAATTGAGGTAACTGATTTTTCATTTGCTTAATTCTCAGTTATAATCATCAACATTAAAAGAAAAAAACATTTGAAATATATAAGTATGTGTGTAACAAATTAATATACAAGTTTCACTTTTTGAATGAAATTACTGAAATAAATCAAAATTTTCACAATATTCTAATTTTATGACCAGCACCTGTATTTCAAATTTACTTTTAATCACTTTGTGTGATTTATAAGTGTATTAAGTGCAGGATCATTTCTCATTTAATTAGTATATCCCACACCTGTCAGGATTTTAGCAGGCAGGAGCGGACCCAATTGCAGACAAGACTCTGGATGCAGGAGGTACAAAAATATATATATATATATATATATATATATTTAATAATAAATCAAAAGAGCCGACGTGGCAGCAACTCACACTCAGGAGACTGGAACACAACAAGAAGACGTTGGGTCAAGGGAGACCCAACAATGATGCGACAAAGGACAAGACTCACAGACAAACTCATATACACAGACAAGACAGGACATGATCACAAACAGCTGGGAACACAAGGAGGATCTAATCAAGAATAATGAGACACACACACAATGGTGCACAGACAAGGGAGGCTCACTAGATGGTGTCATCCCTACAGTACCCTCCCCCCTCAAGGACGTCCCCTGGCGTCTGCCAAAAAAGCCCCCCCCCCCAAAAAAAAAAAAAAAAGACTTGGGTGGGTAGAGGGAGGAACTGCAAGGATGGAGGGTCCAACGAAAACATAGAGGACTAAAAACATACAAAATCCAAAACCTAGGGGCCAACTAAACACAAACAGGGAACACAAAAAGTTTAGGAGGTCATTGTTCCGGCAGGCGGCCATGAGGCTGACCATCAGGCCAAAATAGGTCAGGCGGGCGGTCGACTATCAGGCCAGAACAGGGCGGGCGGGCGGCTGGGAGGCCGTCCATCAGGCCGGAGCAGGGTGGGCAGGTGACTGGGAGTTCGTTCAGGTATGATCAGGTCAGGCGGGCGGCCGGGAGACAATTCATCAGGCCGGGGCCAGTCAGACAGGTGGCAGAGAGATTGTCCAATGGGCCGTTCTTCGAACAGGAACAGGACAGACAGGTGGCTGGGAAACCATTAATCGGGCCGGGGTTGGTCTGGCAAACGGCCAAGAGATCATCCAATGGGCCATTCTTGAGGCATGAACAGGACAGGCGGACCAGGAGCGAGGACCTTAGCGGACAGACCAGGAATGAGGACTGCAGATGGGTCAGCAGTGAGGAGCTCAGCTGACAGGTTGGCGGCGAGGACCTCAGCTGACGGGTTGGCTGCAAGGAGAGCTTCTGTGGCCAGATCGTCTGGGGTTGGATCTTCTGCGGTCGGATCTTCGGCGGCAGGATCTGCAACGGCAGGATCTTCGGCAGCAGAAACAGGAACAGATGTGGACTGTGCGGGACCCTCTGGAGGCGGTGTGGGTCCTACAGCAGTTTCTCTGATGATTGTAGGCTCAGGACTGGCTGCAGGCTCAAGGCTAGTTGCAATCTCAGGGCTAGCTACGGACTCAGGGCTGGCTGTGGACTCAGGGCTGGCTGCGGACTCAGGGCTGGCTGCGGACTCAGGGCTGGCTGCGGACTCAGGGCTGGCTACGGACTCAGGGCTGGCTGCGGACTCAGGGCTTGCTGTGGACTCAGGGCAGGCTGCAGACTCCGCGACCAAGTCTCTGGAACCCCTCTGTCATCGACCTCTCCGACGTGGGCGGTGACGCGGTTCAGGTCCAGGACTGGGCCGAGAGAGAGGAGCTGAGCATCAAGGTGATGGTAATGTTGTAGGTGGGTCCGGGGCTGTGAGTTCTGAATGGGTTGGATCGTCATACTACATGGTTAGCGCAGAGACTGCAGGAGATGGAGGAACTACAGAGTCTGCAGTAGGTGTGGGAACGACCGCAGGGGCTGTAGCTAAGAGGATCCCAGATGTCAAGAACTGAGAGTCTGGGACTTGTTGAACAGCAGAGTGATGTGTGGGTGGAGGACTAGGACTGATAGTACCTGATCTAACAAGTGGCTCCAACCAATTCTTCTCATCCAGCACCTTGTCCAAGAAGTCCTCCATACCAGGGGCATAAACAGTCCAGATGTACTCATCCAACATGTTTTTTGTGGCCACCCACCATTCCCACAGATTGCCAGAGGTGGCTGTGTCCACAAACCTCCAACTGGTGTCACAGAGCTGATTAAAGTCTTTATCAGACAATCTGGACAGGAAATATTTGTCTGCTAGGTTCTTTGTTGTTCGTCTCATACTGTCAGGATTTTAGCAGGCAGGAGTGAACCCAATTGCAAGCAAGACTCTGGACGCACAAGGTACAAAAATATAGACATATTTAGTAAGAAATCAAAAGAGCCGATGTGGCAGTAATTCGCACTAAGGAGACTGGAACACAATAGGACACATCAAGGGAGACCCAACAATGTTGCGTCAAAGGACATGACTCAGACAAACTTATATACACAGACAAGACAGGACGTAATTACAAACAGCTGGGAACACAAGGTGGAATTAATCAAGAATAATGAGACACCCAAGGGCGTACAGACAAGGGAGGCTCACTAGATGGTACCATCCTTACAACACCGGGGTCAGCTGTGCCTCATCATCCTACTGCCTGCTCCACAGTGATTCACAAATCAGTACAGAAAAGTGCAGGAACTTGTGCAAAGTGCAAAACTTTTATTATCATATTTGTTATTTTTTAATAAAATTACCCATGACATTGAACTTTTAGGGATGGAGATTTTTTTAAGAGCAGAAGCAGAAATGTGAAGGAACAGCTCTGATGTGAATTCAAAAAAGTTCAAGACAAAACGTGCTCTGATGTGATATTAGGAAGCTTTGTTTAAAATTATAGTTTTATTTAGTTAATAGTTTTACAGTTACTCTTTGTCAGGCGGGTTGAAAAATATGCAGTGTAATCATTCAAATATGCAGACACGGCTGCACGCCTCCTCCTGTCTGCTCCGGACCATGCAGTTAAATTTCTCCACCCAAACAGGCAATGTAGAACCAATCTGCACATGCATCTAACAGAAACTGAAACTTACTGCTTGTGTATGTTGACCTGCATCAAGAGTGAGCCATCGACAGACGTGGTGGAGATAATCCGGTGATTTTTCAAAATAAACGTTTTCTTTTCTTTTCCTTTTTTTCTGTGCAGCAGGGTACAAATTGACCCACGGCCCAGTTCTGGTCCGCGGCCCGGTGGTTGGGGACCACTGCTCTATTGGGCAAAAATGAAACATTACCATCCAAAACCTACAGCAGCTGGTTTCCTCAGGTACTAGATGTTTAGAGACAGTTGTTGAAGAAAATCCTCTTCATAACGTGGTCATGTCATTGTTTTTTTGAAGATGTGCTTTAGCCATTAAGTTTACAATTGACCTACCATACATATTTTTAAGTACTTTGTATGACATTCCCTAATTTAAACCTGTTTATCAATTTTTCCCAACTATCCCCATGTTTTTAGAATGGGGCAGTGCTTAAAATGTATTGTGTGCAAGTAGTACAATGTAAACAATCCAATTTACAATAAAATGAAAAAGCACAGTTGGATACAATTTGGATAGTTGTTAAAGCTTCTTATTTAGGCTCCCTTCACATTAAATGGTAAATGGACTGTACTTATACAGCACCTTTCTATCTTATCAAGATGCTCAAAGCATCACATTCATACACCGATGGGAATCACATCAGAGGCAATGAGGGGTTCAGGGTCTTGCCCAGGGACACTTCAGCATGGGACTGCATGATGGAATCAAACCCCCAGCTCTTGCATTGGAGGACGAGTGCTCTAACCACTGAGCCACAACTGCCCCACATTGGCTGATGACTCATCAATACTTTTCACAAACAATAAGAACATGGTTGGATCACAGCAAATTTGTAAAACTCTCAATGTGAAGGCAATCATAAGATTACTGTGATCTTATTACTCACTAAATACTAAACACTAAAAACACTCCTGACCATTGTTATGCAGCTACAAGATGGAAGATGAAAAAGCATTACTACAACACTAAAATTATAGGTGTCATATCTGCCATTAGGTTATTTTCATGACTTTGTAATTATCTACTTTGTTTTATCATTCATACGGAAAGTTTCTAGACCGCATCTGTCAAAACAAGTAATCAAGGCTGTGGCATGAAACAAGAACTATGAAGGCTTCAAAGGGACCATGGAAGGTTTAATAATTTGGCACTGGTGGATGTTGTTATGCACCCTGGGGTTTTTAGATGTTTAAAACCCCTGTTTTTATTCATCTTGGCTGCAACCTGCTGCATCCTGCTAGTTCAATGAAGAACAAACCTTTTTTTACTCAGCATGTTCTTAATTAGGCTTAATTAGCCCATGCTGATGCTTCACCTGTAGGTCCTGCCTATAAAACATTTAAGCTGAGCTCTACACAGTGTGGAGGCTTGTCGAAGCAAGTGGAAGTTGGTAGAAGCAAGCAGAGGTTTGTCAGAACCAGCTGAAGAAACACTAAAGGTAACTGAGTTTGCTGAAAGCAGCTGCATTGCTGTGTTGTGTGTGCCCAGGGGGTTCTCCACCCTCCCTGGCTGTTTTGGTTTGCTCTTGTTGGAGTTGGAGTTGAGCAGGTGCATGCTCTTGAGGAACTCTAGTTGTTTAATTAGAGTACTGTGTGTGTTGGGGCACTTTGAGTGCTTGTAGAAGCGCTAGCCCAGTCTAGAGTTGTGGATCTGAGCCGCTGCGGCCAGAGTGAGCATTTGGGACGCTGAGTGCAGCATTTGTGCAACTGTCCGAGAGGGGGCAGCTGTTGTGAGCAGTGAGGGACTGTTTTTCCTTCATCATTTTGTACTTTGATGACCAGGTGAGTTTTGGTAGTCCTGTTATCGTTTTTGTTCGTTTAGAAGGACTTTTGGTGAGGCAGATCACTGATTGGGGGATTTCGACAGCCGTGTACAGGGTTGGATCTGCCTGAGCGACGTTATTTTCTTTTTGGCCAGACTCACCCGGTCAATCGTTCTGTTGTCACTTTAATATTTTTTCCTTTTGAGAAGCTGGGCCAGAAGAAGGCACTCCAGACCTAGAAGGAGAAGCCTGGGAAGACATTGCCTGCAACCTGGAGACGTTTAGTTTCAGTTAAATAAAGTTTTTGTTTAAACCTTTTTCTTTGTCCGATGTCCACTGAATATGTTTTGGCTATATGGGTCGTAACATGTTTAATGGGTGCATCGTCCGAGATTTGAACAAAATAGGAGCTAGTTTTGTTACATTTACCCTCGTCTTTGTAACATATTTAATGGGGACTCATCACGAGATGACTAAAATGAACTAATCTAGTTTTGTTTTGTTGAAACACAGTGGTTGTGAAACTGCATATAGTTTTTAGATGTGTTTCTGTGTGTTCTGTCTGGTGCACAGCAGATGCACCTGTGGTACTTGGTTGGTTGGACAGCTCTGCTGTTCATATTTATTGAGGGCTAGATTTTGTCTTTAGAACACAGTTTTGGTAAGGTTGCTCTTTGCTGCATTTTGTGTGGTTTTGAACAACAGCTGTGCTCCTTGTGGTGCTTGATTAAGCAGATCATGTGCATGTCTGTTTTGTGCAGTCATTTTTGGATATCAATTGGTGAACTAATATTTGTTCCCCCATATTTAAATATTTATTGGGGACTTGCCAAATTGTGATTTGTTAACATTTTGTCACCTCACATTTATTGAGGGCTTGTCATCAGCAGTTGGAAGCTGGCTGAAGCTTTTCTTTGGAGCTGATTGTGCTGAGCGCTGTCAGCTGTGTGTTTTGGATTGTGCTACGTTCAGGCGCAGTAGGACGTTTGTGTTTTGGTTCACTAAGGTCTGTGTGTAGAACATTTTGGTGGTGAGCTGCTTAAAAAACTGTTTACTGTTTTTTGCTCACAAACATGGTGTTTGCTTTAAAGAGACTTATTGAATAGCCCAGGTAGAGGTCTTTATAGACTTCACAAAAGAGCAGATGCTGAGTATAGCAGACCATTTTTAAATTGACATTAGAAAACACGCAAATGACGGATGGTTTGTGGGTGGACTGCTGTTTGAATTAATTCAGCTTGAGGTTGTTCCTGAGATGAATGGTCAAGTGTTTTTGAAGGAAAAAGAAAAGGAGAATGAAGCTACTGTGAGGGATGCAGAAAATGAAAGTTGGATTGCAATGAGGAGAAAGGAGCTTGAAGACGAAGAGCTTATTCTTGAGCAAGAGCGAACTGCTTTAAAATAAATACAAATTGAACAACAGCTTGAACACCAAGTTTTTTTAAAAAGAAGAAGAAGAAGAACAAAGACATCAAGCTACTTTGGAGGAGAAAAAGCGTATTCAGGAACAAAAAAGATTGGAGTTGCAGAGAGAGTTGGGGCAAGAAAAGTTGGTGTTACAGAGAGAGTTAAAGCTCCAAGCTGAACAACTAGAAGATCAACGTTCGTGTCCCACTGTGTGTCATCCAAAGGTGACATCAGTGCCTTGCTCTCAAGCAGGTGAGCCTCTCACACATCAACAGGAGGAGATGCCTAAAGAACGTCGACCAGAGGAGAAGAAAGAGGATGATATCGATTTGGGTGACAGTTTCTTCTTATTTCATGAAGCTGAACAAATCCCAGTTAAGTCAGATAGGGATTTGAAAACCTTAGAAGAGCTGAAGTAAAATAACATTGAACTGAGTGAATGTTTTTTTATTTAGCTCTGAAGCAGATGAAGTCTTAGTGAGCCTAAATGATGAGAAGTCACACGTAACAAGTTCTCCTGCTTCTTTGCGTCCCGTTCCAGCCACTGCAGAAAACAATGAGAGAGTTGTGGTGGACGATGTGAGACCGTTGACTAGAAGTGCAGCAACAAATGCTTTTTTCTGACTATGAAAGATGAAATGCTGAACCCTTATATTGAACATGTTGTACATTATTCTGTGTTTAACTGTCTCTGCTATGTTTACAGTGTGACTGATAACAGAGCTGTTGTAGCTGGCACGGGGATGCTGTCCGGTACAGAAAGTGATGAGGACAGATTCCCCCTGGCTGTCATGAAAAGTATCCAGTCTCACACTGGCATCATTAGACATGGTGTTGGTATTTGTTTGGGGTTTGTTGCTAAACAAAAGCCTTACAGGGTAGACCCAGACAAGTGTCGCATGTTTGGCTTCAGAACATTTTAAAGTTAAGTGTTGTTGTTTATGTTAGCAGTTTGATGGACTAGATACTGTTTTTAATGTTTTTAGTCCATTTGAATGATGTGGCCGCTACATTTAATCTCAGTATTTTTGTATGGGTCATGTGCGATTTTTTAAAAATAACATCTACATCATCCCATACAAAAAAAAAAACTGGCGGTGGAGGTGTTATGCACCCTGGGGTTTTTAGCTGTTTAAACACCCTGTTTTTATTCATCTTGGCTACAACCTGCTGCAGTCTGCTAGTTCAATGAAGAACATACCTTTTTTATTACTCTGCATGTTCTTAATTAGGCTTAATTAGCCCATGTTGATGTTTAACCTGTAGGTCCTACCTATAAAACATTTAGGCTGAGCTTTACAAAGTGTGGAAGCTTTTTGAAGCAAGTGGAAGTTGGTAGAAGCAAGCAGAGGTTTGTCAGAACCAGCTGAAGAAACACTAAAGGTAACCGAGTTTGCTGAAAGCAACTGTAATGCTGTGTTGTATGTGTCCAGGGGGTTCTCCACCCTTCCTGGCTGTTTTGGTTTGCTCATGTTGAAGTTGTAGTTGAGCAGGTGCATGCTCTTGAGGAACTCTAGTTGTTTAACACTACTTTGACTAAGGCTGCGCTTTTTTGCGCAAGTGAACTTGGCTTCTAAATCCCCCGGTCCCTTTCAGTGGGCTATATAATGTCGATTCAAATGCTAATGACCCTACTAAAGACCCATTAATTGTACACCTACACCCCCCACCCCCTACCCCTCAGTCCAAAATCCTTGGACCCAGTGCAGGCCTTGTATAACACATAAGCATTTATCGCTGCCAGGTCAAGCATGTTGTAGAACACGGCAATGGGCCGCACCGTATATAAATGTGCAATCTGGTCCATTATACCGGTGTGTCAGTTGACCTCAGGTCATGTGACCTGTGTCGGTCCGTCAGTTGACCTCATGTCATGTGACCTATGTCGGTCCGTCAGTTGACCTCATGTCGTGTGACCTGTGTCGGTCCATCAGTTGACTTCATGTCATGGTCCGTCAGTTGACCTCGGGTCATGTGACCTGTGGCGGTCCGTCAGTTGACCTCATGTCGTGTGACCTGTGTCGGTCCATCAGTTGACTTCATGTCGTGTGACCTATGTCGGTCTGTCAGTTGACCTCAGGTCATGTGACCTGTGTCGGTCCATCAGTTGACTTCATGTCGTGTGACCTATGTCGGTCCGTCAGTTGACCTCAGGTCATGTGACCTGTGTCGGTCCGTCAGTTGACCTCGGGTCATGTGACCTGTGTCGGTCCGTCAGTTGACCTCGGGTCATGTGACCTGTGTCGGTCCATCAGTTGACCTCAGGTCATGTGACCTGTGTCGGTCCATCAGTTGACTTCATGTCGTGTGACCTATGTCGGTCCGTCAGTTGACCTCAGGTCATGTGACCTGTGTTGGTCCGTCAGTTGACCTCGGGTCATGTGACCTATGTCGGTCCGTCAGTTGACCTCAGGTCATGTGACCTGTGTCGGTCCGTCAGTTGACCTCAGGTCATGTGACCTGTGTCGGTCCATCAGTTGACTTCATGTCGTGTGACCTATGTCGGTCCGTCAGTTGACCTCAGGTCATGTGACCTGTGTCGGTCCGTCAGTTGACCTCGGGTCATGTGACCTATGTCGGTCCGTCAGTTGACCTCAGGTCATGTGACCTGTGTCGGTCCATCAGTTGACCTCAGGTCATGTGACCTGTGTCGGTCCGTCAGTTGACCTCAGGTCATGTGACCTGTGTCGGTCCGTCAGTTGACCTCGGGTCATGTGACCTGTGTCGGTCCGTCAGTTGACCTCGGGTCATGTGACCTGTGTCGGTCGTTCCGTCAGTTGACCTCGAGTCATGTGACCTGTGTCGGTCCGTCAGTTGACCTCAGGTCATGTGACCTGTGTCGGTCCATCAGTTGACTTCATGTCGTGTGACCTATGTCGGTCCGTCAGTTGACCTAATAATAATAATAATTAATTCAATTTATAACGCACTTTTCATTACTGAAAATCTCAAAGTGCTACACATATATTGAATGCTACACACATTCATAAACCGGTGGCGGCAGACTACCATGCAAGGTGCTTTCCAGTCCTACCGGGAGCAGCTCAGGGTTAAGTGTCTTGCCCAAGGACACAACGACACATGGTGCGGGTCCCGGGAGTCGAACCGCCAACTTTCCGATCGGGAGATGACTGCCCTTACCACTATGCCACGGCCGACCTCAGGTCATGTGACCTGTGTCGGTCCATCAGTTGACCTCGGGTCATGTGACCTGTGTCGGTCCGTCAGTTGACCTCGGGTCATGTGACCTGTGTCGGTCCATCAGTTGACCTTAAGTCATGTGACCTGTGTCGGTCCATCAGTTGACTTCATGTCGTGTGACCTATGTCGGTCCATCAGTTGACCTCAGGTCATGTGACCTGTGTCGGTCCGTCAGTTGACCTCGGGTCATGTGACCTATGTCAGTCCGTCAGATGACCTCAGGTCATGTGACCTGTGTCAGTATGTCAGTTGACCTCATGCCGTGTGACCTGTGTCGGTCCGTCAGTTGACTTCATGTTGTGTGACCTATGTTAGTCCGTCACTTGACCTCAGGTCATGTGACCTGTGTCGGTCCGCCAGTTGACCTCAGGTCATGTGACCTGTGTCGGTCCGTCAGTTGACCTCAGGTCATGTGAACTGTGTCGGTCCGTCAGTTGACCTCGGGTCATGTGGCCTGTGTCGGTCCATCAGTTGACCTCAGGTCATGTGACCTGTGTCAGTCCATCAGTTGACTTCATGTCGTGTGACCTATGTCGGCCCGTCAGTTGACCTTAGGTCATGTGACCTGTGTTGGTCCGTCAGTTGACCTCGGGTCATGTGACCTGTGTCGGTCCGTCAGTTGACCTCAGGTCATGTGACCTGTGTCAGTACGTCAGTTGACCTCATGCCGTGTGACCTGTGTCGGTCCGTCAGTTGACTTCATGTTGTGTGACCTATGTTGGTCCGTCACTTGACCTCAGGTCATGTGACCTGTGTCAGTACGTCAGTTGACCTCATGCCGTGTGACCTGTGTTGGTCCGTCAGTTGACCTCATGTCGTGTGACCAGTGTCGGTCCGTCATTTGACTTCATGTCGTGTGACCTGTGTCGTTTTGTCAGTTGACCTCATGTCATGTGACCTGTGTCGGTCCGTCAGGTGACGGACAACAATAGGTCAAGCATGTTGTAGAACACAGCAATGGGCCACCTGCATGTGCCGGCACGCACCGTATATACATGTGCCAAGGACAAGGAGAGAGACAGTACTTGTAAGCAAAATAATTTATTTGACAGACCATCAGGGTTACAGGATAATCAACACAGCAGAATAAGACAATTTTATGCATAAAATTGTTCTGGAGCAGACAAAGCTTTCCGTTCAGTGGATGTCCCAAAATGCTCAACTGTGAGATAAATTCAGGATCTGTTATGTGTGAATTCAGGTCAGAGCCTCTCTTCTGACTAAGGGGGGAAGTGCAAGTAGAGTCTGGTGGAAACATTGGAATGCAGTCTGTGCAGTCTGGTGTGGTGGGGGTGTCTGAGTTGAGTGCACACATATTTATAACAAAAGGCAGTTAATGGTCCAATAATGGCTCAGGAGAAGGAGGGGGTTTGTCCTCAGGATCTTGAAAATTCAGTCATCCTAGTGTTAATTAGAGTACTGTGTGTGTGTTAGGGCACTTTGAGTGCTTGTAGAAGTTCTAGCCCAGTCTAGAGTGGTGGATCTGAGCCGTTGTGGCCAGTTTGAGCGTTTGGGACGCTGAGTGCAGCATTTTTGCAGCTGTCCGAGAGGGGGCAACTGTTGTGAGCAGTGAGAGACTGCTTATTCTTCATAATTTTGAACTTTGACATCCAGGTTGGTTTTGGTTGTCCTGTTATCATTTTTGTTTGTTTAGATTAGAAGGACTTTTGGTGAGGCAGATCGTCGTTTAGGGGATTTCGACGGCCCTGTACAGGGTTGGATCTGCCTGAGCAACGTTACTTTCTTTTTGGCCAGACTCACCTAGTCCATCCTTCTGTTGTCACTTTAATCTTTTTTTCCTTTTGAGACGCTAGGCCAGAAGAAGATGCTCCAGACCTGGAGGGAAAAGCCTGAGAAGACCTCGCCTGCAACCTGGAGACATTTAGTTTTAGTTAAATAAAGATTTTGTTCAAACCTTTTTCTATGTCCACTGAATATGTTTTGGCTCTATGGGTTGTAACAGATGTGGACATGGAGATTATAAAGGCAGGTGAACAGGTACATGGAATGACAGCTGATTGTAGTGGAGAAGCAAGGGAAGCGTGGTGTGGAGTGATAGGAGCAGGCTTGAGCTGAGAGATGGGTAATGGGCAACATAAAGCATGGAAACAGAAACCATGAGGGGCAAAAACTGACAGCAAAGGTAGAAAGGTGGCATGCCCTGAAGGGGTAGAGACATGAGCAGGTGGGGAGCCAGCGGGGGCTGCTATCATGACACTGGATCGGGATTTGAACTAGGGCAACCTGCTTGCTGAGAGGCAGCAGTTCTATCAACTGCGACACCGTGTTGCCCATTAGTTACCAAATGTTGATTAATCAACAATTCCTTTAGCTCTCAATGAAAACTGTAAATCTGATTTTTCTTATGCTCCAAAGAGATTCTCATGTGTTCCTTGGATTACGTGCATCTGCGTTACATCTTGTGACTCCTACTGAAAGTCAGTGTCTCCTGCAACAAAGAAACAAAGAAACCTGATAACTTTGATTTGGCCTTCCACTCTCATTTTGCCTGCTCTCCCATTTGGACTTTCCACTCTCAGTTTGCCTGCTCTCCTATTTGGGCATTACTGAAGCACCTCACTGGGGAAGCACCCAGGAAGGATCCTTACCAGATGCCAGAACCACCTCAACTGGATCCTTTCGATGTGGAGGAGCAGCAGTCCTACTCCGAGTCTCTCTCGGAAAACTGAACTTCTCACCCTATCTCTAAGGGAGAGTCTAGCTACTCTGCAGAGGAAACTCATTTCAACCTCCTGTATCTGTGTTCACATTCTTTTGGTCACTACCCAAAGTTTGTGACCATAGGTGAGGGTAGGAACGTAGACTGACTGGTAAACAGAGAGTGTTGCCTTATAGCTCAGCTCTCTCTTCACCATAATGGACTGGAAAACTAATCGTCTGGATAAGATGTACTGACTTCTCACACTTGTATACTAACGTCCACAGATTCTCCTGTCTCTGTTCCTATCCCACCATTGTAATTAAACCTACTTACTTTTTTTCTCTCTACTTCCACTTTGGTCCTTTATCAACAGACAGTGCGCTGGGGTGTGGTTAAAAAGTAAAACTTAACAAAATTACACTGGTTAGCAGCAAAAGGGATGTGCCAGCTGTTGTGGCTGTGTATGGTTCTTCCACTTGCAAGTGACACCCATGTTTGTTTAATGATTAAACTGTAATTTGCCAGTAGGTTTTGTTTCTTCAGACTTCAGTCATCTACAGCAAACCCCCTACTTACGACTCCATCGACCTACAAACAACGGGACCTACGAACGTATCATATTTAATAAAAATATGAAATTATTGTATAAAAAAAAATTTTGTTTAAATTTTTTTGTGTTTAAATGTTCTTAATTTCATGTGTACATCACTTTGTTGCAGCTGTGGTTGTTTTAAAGGCTTTATAAATAATAATTATGATAAAAAAGATAATTTCTGATCATTTTTGAGCAATCTTGGGCAGCAGGAAGTAGGTCTTCAGTTTACACGGTCACAAATTAATGTAGAACACCGGACGCCATTTTAGGTTCAGTCACTGGGGTCTCCGGTCACAAATTAATGTAGAACACCGGACGCCATTTTAGGTTAGCTGCCGGGAGCCGGCCGAAGACTGGTGACCAGGATGGCTTCATATGGATTAATTACGAGCTGGAAACGTCTCTGTGAACTTTGTGGATGTCTCAGGCAGCAGCGGATTTATCGCCGATCGTGCCAGGCCGCCGCGCGAACACCTCCGGCCGGCCTGGCTACACCTCCGGCCTGGCTAGCTCCAGAAGCTAACACGGGAGCTAACACGGGAGCCGGCCTTTTGAACACTGGTGACCAGGATCGCATCATATGGATTAATTACTAGCTGGAATCGCTCTGTGAGCTCTGTGGACGTCTCAGGCTGGAGCAGAAGCTGCAGATTGATCGCGCCGCCGCTCCAACACCAGCTCATGGCTTGGCTAGCAGAAGCTAGCCAGCTAGCTAACACAGGTCTGGAGCAGCTGCGGTGGCTCGCCGGCCCCCGCGCTGCTCGGCCCGAAAACAATCAACGCATGGCAACCTAAGATGTCGGCTTTGACCATCTCAAAGTAAGAAAATATATTTTTATTTATTCTGTAAATGTGAATAGCAATGTTTAACATTACAGTACACTACTGTACATGCTTAAATGTGTGCGCGCGCTCCGTTAGCATGATAACATTTTTTTTTCTTTAATAATTTTCACCCCCTAGCTACGGCAGAATCGAGCTGCGAACCGTTCTTATCTCCCTAACTCGTTCGTAAATCGGGGGTCACCTGTAATTCAATAAACAACACAAAACAAGTTTTTTACAAGTGTAATCATTATACTGTACTCAGCTGCTGCTAATGCATTTTCCTGACAAATGTGGGACCAGTTAAGAAAAAATAAAAAATGCTTTCCAACTAGGACCCAAACTGTAAACAGAGCAATAAGTTGGATCATTTTTATATCCACATGTAAAAACCTCACTGCTTTCAGTTTAATGGCTTTAATGGCCAAGACATATGGTAACAAGCAGTAGACATCTCTGACATTTTACAATATTTATTCCCAAGAAGTCTTGTTATATGAAAGAAATAATCAACAAGCACGTTTTAAAAACTTTTTATTCTTGTTTTACGCTTTTTCCCTGGTTTATTTTAACCCACAGCAAATTGGTGTCCATTTACGTTTAATATTAAAGTGAAGCAAACATAATGGTGTAAACTCATCTCTGAAGCTGGCTTACATGCTCATTCAAGCCTTTATCTTTTGAAATATCACAGCACTGTTACCATTCATGCTGGAGTTGTAAAGGATAACATTTAAATGATGTACAGCCATAAAAGATTACAAAGACACAGAGCACAGTGGAAGCCTGTTTTTTCTTCACATTTTCCACCTTGTTAATGTCCAGGAGATGTGTTGAAAAAGGAGGCAGTCAGTGGGGAATCCTGCACGGTTGTGTAGTCTGTGCTGAGATGCCACACATGAAGGAAGGGCTTATCTCTGGAGGGCTTGCTGTGAAACGTCAACTGAGACGAGGTGGGGGCTCTGCAGCTGAAAAGACACGACATGTGTCCAACAAAGCATGTTCACGTCAATATGACAAAGTGATAAAACCTTCAAGTCTGGTGTTCACAATGCATTAGCAACATGAATGCTTTTATTTTCCTAAATGGAATTGGCAAGCTGATGTGCAGGTTTTGGAAGATTTAAAGGTATGTGTGAAATGGAAAGATGGAAACAGCTCTTACTGTCGTGGACTCTTATAGCTCAATATGCACTATCATTGCAATATTCTAATTATTTTAGCTTTTTTTTTTGGTGCTGGGCAAAGATTAATATTTTTAATCGCGATTAATCTCAAATATTTTTGTGATTTATCGCAATTAATCTCAACAGTATGCACAAAATTAAATTATGACTTAAAGATGCTTAGAAATTTTTTAAGGTACTGTTTTATATATTTAAAAAAATCAATACATTAAAAAGGCACTTTTTAACAGCAGTGATCTGCTAGCAATTAAAGTAAAGTTAAATTAAAGTTACATAAACATATCAAATATGAAAGCAAAGCTATTCACCAGGGCAAAATGTTTTTAGTTTATTTTAGAGAGAAAATAAAAAGATTTCTTCAAACACAAAACCACAATCATTTAATAAGATGATTATTAGATTTCACAATAATCTATAATTATTTCACAATGAATTTATCTTTATTGTTTCAGTCCCAACTGAATACATGCAGCTCAAAAACTTCACTTTGTTTTCTGTAACTACAGACATTGATATATTATTTGAATAAGATGGTTTTAAAGTGAAACAGGTCTCACTTGTCAGTGAATCCTCGAGGATCAGTGGGAACCAACCTGTATAAATAAAGTTGAATGAATAAACCTTTAATTGCATTTATTTAGTCATGTTCCTTATGGGGAAAATCAACCTTCTTATTTTACTGCCTAACAGTTGTAAATTTTTCTGCCACTAAAAATGAGTCAGTCTTTTAGAGCTGCCAGTCTCAAAGAAATATAATAATAATTTCACATTTAAATTATTTTTTATCTCAAATTTAAATTATATTTATCCATCCATCCATCCATCCATCCATCCAGCCATCCAGCCATGCCAACATAACTAAGTATCAGAGGTCTGATTCTTGGTTCTGTTGGCCTAGTAAGAGGGGTTCTGGACCCCCTCCTCTGCGCAGAGTCAGACCTGGGGCTTGGTCAACTTCTGTTTTTGTTTTTTTTCTTATTCTTTGTGCAGATTTTTTGGAGCTGGATAAATACTTTGACCCTCCATCAGAAAGGGGAGGGGAGGTTGTTTAGCTGTGGGGGGAGGTTAGTGCAAAAGGTAATGGGCGTGTTTTGTCCATCATTGCTGCAGCGGCTCTGCTCTAACATGATTCAGGTCTGATTTTCAGGAAAAAAATGTGGCCGATGGTTTGACATGGCCAATTAACACAATTAAAAAACTGGTGTGTAGCTTAAAGTCTACACGTTTGTCACAAGTAAAAATGGAATCGCTAAGTTGCTGCGTCATTCCCGACAGAGCGACTGAAGACGGTCATTCGTCTGTCATGCGCAGGGTTGGGGTCAATTTGCTCCAAAGGGGGAAAAGGTCAGTTGGAGTAGGAAGAGAAATGTCCACCAGTTATGAAGAAGGCAAAGAACTACCGGTACTTATTTTAAATTGCGCTCTCCAGTAAAACTGTGTTTTGTCCCAATGTGAGGAACAAACTCCATGCTGCATTTGCAAACTGAACTCTGCCACTCCAACAGAACCAGACTTCAGTTCTCCACAGGCTTGCTATTCTACAACCCGCCTTCCTGTTAGTAATTGGTCAAGATAACACAAGCTTCAATGAGATTGGATGTAATCCTATTTGAGGCGGACCCTGTCTCGCTCTCAAGATGGGAAGTTGACCCCCGGCCATAGTGCTGTGCGCATGTCTTCATAGATGTTGACCAGAGAAATTAAGGAGGAAAATGAAACCTAACAGTACAAACACGTGTTAAAGTAATTGTCTGTGTTAACCATTTGCTGTGTTAATGCAATAATAACGAGTTAATGTGAACAGCCTTAATATATATATTAGGGGTGTAACAGTACACGTGGGTGTGCCGAACCGTTTCGGTATCGCACCTTCGGTTCGGTCCACCTGCGTATTGTTTCAGTCATATTTTAATTTTAAAAGTTTAAAAACTTGATTACCGTATTTTCTGGACTATAGGTCGCACCGGAATATAGGTAGTTTTGTCCAATTGTTGCCATAAATTTGGAAAAATCCATAAACGGGTCGCACCTAAATATAGGTTGCACCTACGTTACCGCCGACGTAACGCGTCATCCACCGCTGACGTGACGCGTCACCGCTGAGACAACCCGGAAATGTGGACGAGTGTTTAGCTCTGTTGCAAATGTCTGCCACAGAAGCGCACAGCAAGGCTTTTAAGAAGATTAACACGGTAAAAACAATTATTTGTTTGCTAAAAATTATAGCTGACATTATAGCACAAGGGTTCCTAAGCTTAACCGTTCCTTAATAAATTCACAAAATGGTCTAATCTGCTGGATTTAAATTGTCAGAATTGACGGAAATAAAACGGAAGCTAACACGAGACGAGTCCGTCTCTAAAACAACGAATAAAAAATCAAATTTTATCTCAAATGTCTCATGTAGGTCAACAGTTTGTAAATGAAACCCATATAATTACACTCTGTAAGCTGAAAAATATCTGCCGAGTGGTTTATTAGCTATTTGTTAAAATATACACGGAAATAAAACGGAAGCTAACACGAGACGGTTGCATCTCTAAAAACACGAATAAAAAAACGAATTTTATCTCAAATGTATCATACAGGGCAACAGTTTGTAAATGAAACCCATATAATTACACTCTGAGTTATGTGTTACCTCCAGAGCAGGAGGCCGTGCAACGACAGAGTCAGTCCGAGCAGAGGAGGCTTTTTGAGGACACATGAGCTGGAAACGGTCGGTGGACTCTCTGGAAGTATCCCCTAGTGGAAAAAAGTGGTACTGCACCATTTTTTGCCAAAATGAAAAACGGTCACATCTGAGCCAAAAATTACACTAAAAATATTGTGAAAAATCCATAAATAGGTCTCACCTCTCTGTAGGTCGCAGGGCATGCAAATTAGGCAAAAAACTGCAACCTATAGTCCGAAAAATACGGTAGTTAGATTGTAAACAGTCTGTTGCTGCTTATTGTTCTGGTTCAGACTGTTATTGTATTTATTATGATTTTTATAATTGTTAGTATAGTTTATTGATTGCAAAGAGTGCAATTTGTTTAAAATATCATCCAAATGGGACGCTTTTATTTATTTTTATACAAATGTATTGTTTACTTCGCATATTTTCAAAATAAACGTTTTGTAAGTCTTTATTTTCTCTTTTTGTGTGCCGAATTTTATATATATATATATATATATATATATATATATATATATATATATATATATATATATACAGGTAGTCCCCGACTTACGAGCGCTCTGACCTACGAGGTTCCGGACTTACGAGCTGGCGAATTTTTGGAAAAAACGCAAAAAATACCGAGTTTTTCTGTGTTTTTTCACCACAGTTCGTTAGCTAAACATGTGGACACACGTTTCCGATCATTTTTATGCACTCGTAAGCAGTTTTTCGATGAAAAACGAGTGTTTGTAGTCGCGCTAGCAAAACCGTTCCAACTTACGAGCGAAATTCCGGACTTACGAGACACGTGGCGGCCGTTCCAAGTTACGAATTTTCGCTTTACGAGCGCCTCGGAGGAACGGAACTCGCTCGTAAGTCGGGGACTACCTGTATATATATATATATATATATATATATATATATATATATATATATATATATATATATATATATATATATATATATATTATATATATAT
>JBBPBX010018345.1:0-20693 GCA_038048925.1 Garcialebias charrua | reverse complement strand
CACTGAGAGAGCTGAATAGTGAATGTTTGTAGTTTTTTTAAATTTGTGTTTTCTGTACTGGAATTGGACAGGAAGTGTAAAAAATCCTTAATGTTTTCATGTAAAATATTTGTGCGTGAGTTACACTGTGAAGAAGAACAGAGGTTGTTTTTTCATTTTATTTTAGGGTCCTTTTGTTTTGCCATTAAGGCAACGGTAGAGTCGGGATGGACAGTGGTGGCCTTGGCCCCGCATAGATAATATTCATCCACCACAGTCATTTGAGGAAACTATACTTTTAGGCATCCTGATGCATGCTCTATATGTGTGTAGTATCATTATATGGAGCTTATTTATATAGCGCTTTCCAGCCCCCTGTGAGGAGCCCCAAAGCGCTTTACAATACCAGCCATCCACCCATTCATTCACACATTCATACACCGGTAGTGGTAGCCTGCCTTGCAAGGCGCCATCCAGACCTACCGGGAGCAACTCGGGGTTAAGTGTCTTGCCCAGGGACACAACGACACATGGTGGGCGGATGCGGGATTCGAACCTCCAACCTTCCGATCGGGGGTCGACTGCCATTACCACTACACCACGGCCGCCCATATGTATAATATAAACGTAGTATCTCAGTATATGTGTATAAATATACTTTTAAGCAATAAAAAAACTAGAAACATTGTTTCCTCAAATAATAGGTGGGACCAGTTTACATATAAATATAGTGGTGGCTAGCTTAGATTTTGATGTGGCAACCCAATTTTGATGGTGAACTTGCTTATGCCTAAATACAACTGCACATCAAAATGTAAGTCGGCACGACCCTTACTTTTCAAGTTATCAGAGTCAGAGTCAGAGTCAGAGAATCTTTATTGTCATTTGCACCGCATGTGGTACATGTGATGAAACGAGATTATGTACACAGGGTCCCAGTTACATTCAACAACAAAATGTAAGAGAAAAACAGTACCGGTAATAACATCTAGGATTGACTAAGAAAAACATCAACTAGAAATACACTAAGCACTAATGTAATAGAAAACAAAATCATTACAAACAGATATCCGCACGAACATGAGTCTGTATGAGCAGACTCAATATCCAGCTCAAATGTGTAATATGTACATGTACATATGTACATGTATGTATCCATGGTGGCAGCAATCTTGGATTTTTATGTGGCAACCCAGTTTTTTTTAAGCAAAGTATTTTTATTGATGTATTTATTTTTGAACATACAACAACAAAGAACATGGATCACACCCCACCCTTCCCCCTCCCTCAGTCAAGCATACACAAACTACGGTAATTAAACAGGCATCAACATGCTTTCCACATACAACACAAAAGGCTGCCAACTGTCCCAAAATCTTTTTACAGAACCCTTTAGGGTATACAGTATTTTATTTTCTCCAAATGGATATCCCCTCTCTTATCCAATGTAGATATGCTGGGGGTGTGGGTTCTTCCAATTGCACAATATTCACCTCCTGACCTGAAGCGAGCCAAAGGCAATTGCATCCTTCTCGCATTTGGATAGATCCAGTGGTGGGATGTAAGTACAAATACTTTGTTACTGTACTTAAGTACATTTTTCATGTATCTGTACTTTACTTAAGTAGAATTAAATGTGGGTACTTTTACTTTTACTCCACTACATTTTACATGAAGTATCTGTACTTTCTACTACACTACATTTCTATAATGTGTTGTGTTACAGGTTACTTTCATGTTGCAGTTTTTTGATTTGTCATTAGTTTGAAAGTAACTGATGTTGAGAGGGGAGTTGGTCCATTGAATCACTGCAAAGTGGACAGGTAACATTAGACCTGCCTTCAAGAAGAGCTGGACCAGTGATGTATGTTCTAGTATTTACGTCACTGAGCTGAGAGCACCCACAGCACCACTGACACACCCAAAATGGATTCCACCGCGGAGAGTCACCCAGAAGATATCACCCATGGCCTTATTGAAAGATTATTGAAAGACTATTGAAATATTATTGAAAGACTATTGAAAGACTATTAAAAGACTGTTCAGTACAGCAGGACATATTTTCTCTCCCAAAAGAGTCAGATTGGACTCAAAAAACTTTGAAAATCAACTTCTTCTGAACTTGAATAATAAATTCTTGATGCTATATTAAAATGTATCAGTTCATGATGTTAGGACAGGAGACAAGAGATGTCTCCAAATGTCTTGACACTCAGGTCCAAGTTTTGAAAATGGGGTCAGGAAGTTAAAACATTGTTCACAATTGACCCATTACAAGGTTGACTAGACATTATTTTAACTAAAGTTGATGACAAACTTGAGGTGAAACGATCAGAGCCTGTTCATTTGTTAGTTCTAATGCTCCTTTGTTCAGGCAGACAACTTTTACTTCAATGTGTTTACTGCATTAAATGACACATTGGTTTTGCTTTGTGTTAAATAAAAACTTTCAAAGGTAAAATATTTCCTCTTTTTTATTTTGCTTAATGACATTAACTCTGCATGTCATCCCTGAAATACTCATGCACAGAATCACAAGTCCAAGTGTGAACTGTGTCACAGAGTAAACACAATAAAAACATTATGAGGGCCCCACGGCTCGTTTTCCTCCCAGCCAGCAGGGAACGTCAGCCGAGGTCGGATGGCTTGCCCGACGTTGGGCGCCAATTGTTGAGGCTCTTTATTCATCAGGTTATTAATAATACGAGAGACTTCGTCTTTAGCCAGTCAAGAGAGAGTCTTTTAATAAGTTTTCAACACAGAACATTACAGCCTCAGTACCCTGTCTAATTGTGACACTTGCATATATTTATACTCAAATATGACGTCAATACGGGGTCTGTTTTCCCGTTAGTAGGATGGAAAAGTTGCACGTACACAGTTTAATTTAGAAAGTACACAAACAGTTCTGGTTATCAGGGAGGTCAGTTCCTGTTGAGGGATTACAGTTTTGCTGTAATGGAGGGTTCGCACGAAGGCAGTAATGGAGGGTTTGCACGAAGGCAAAGATTAATTATTCTGTTTTTGTAAGAAACTTTACCAGATGTTTCCTGAACTTGTGACTTGTGTCTAACTGTTGGAGTTCTATCTGACTTCTATGTTCAATGTTCAATGTTCTAACTTCTATGTTCAATGTTCAAAACCTACACATGTTACAAGGCGTATTTTGGAAAGTTTACTCCCTCCAGCTTCTGACCTAGTGAGGGGATTGGGACTCAATGCCTTGCCTGCAGCGTTTTTGCAAGTGTTCGATTCTGCATATGCTACTGTTAAGGATGGAGAAGAGTTGTTTGCAAAATTTTAAACACACTTCAGGATCATGGGGAACGACCATCTTCTTATCTGCAGAGACTCCAATTGGCTCTCAGTACAGTGGTGAAGCGTGGTGGGATTCCAGCAACTAAAATGTACAAATATTTGTTAAAGCAATTTTGTAGAGGTTGTTAGGATAACAGCATGATAAACAAACTGCAACTAGAAAAGAAAAAAGACCAACCACCTCCTTTTTCAGAGTTTTTATTAACACTTCGAACAGAGGAAGACAGACAGTCGGCAAAAGAGATGTTAATGAAAAATCATATTCCACCAGTCAAGCATCGTGTTAATGTGCAAGCTCATACCACCAGTGCATACTCATTCATTCAACCTTTATTTAGTCAGGTAAATCTTTTGAACCTCATGGGCTCATTTACGAAAGCGACCTGCTAAAACTAAAGAACAATGAACAGCAGTGATAGAATTTCATTAAACAATAAACAAACAAACAATAAACAATAGAAAACAAAAAGAGAGAAAAAAACAAAATATATATATATATTTTTTTCTATTTTTTTTTTTTTAACAAAGTATCAAAAAACTAGCAAAACATTATAAGGTAGACGTATAAAATCAAAGACAGGAACAAATCTGCATTGGTTTTTGCCAGGATTCCAATGCAGATTTGTTCCTGTCTTTGATTTGATTGATTTCTCATGTGGCCATCTGTCAGACCCAGGTGCTATTGAGGATTTGAGGAAGCAAATGCTTAAGCTGCAGAGTCAAATGTCAGCTTTGCTGTCCAAGGACTCCAATTCTGCTCAACCAGGAAATCAGCAGAAAAATCAGAAACCAAAATCTGGCCAAACCAGTAGTAGGCCAAAGCCCTGGTTCTGTTTTAAGTGTGGACATGATGGTCACATTGCTCCCAACTGTTCCAGTCCACCAAATTCCAGCCTGGTTGAAGACAAATGCTGCCAGCTGAAAAACAAACAGCAGTCCTGGGAGAAAATGAAACCATCAAAACTAGAAGCAGTTCTTACTGAGGGACAAGTGGGAGCTGCAACTAGTGAATGTCCCCACACCAAAGACTCACTTTCCTATCTTCCATTACCTAAAGTACTGGTGAGGTGAAGATTAAAGGAATACATTGTCATTGCCTCTTCTATACAGGTTCTCAAGTCACCACAATTACACATTCCTTCTATAATACCCATATATCAGATCATAAAATAAAACCATTAAATGATCTCTTTGAGATAGAAGGTGCAAATGGTCAGATGGTGCCTTATATTGGATATGTGGAACTCTGTTTGACATTTCCCTCTGAGTTTACAGGAGAAGAGCTGGACATCTCGGGATCTTGTTCACAAATGAGGGAAAACTGGAGCGTGAGATCGATAGGCGGATAGGTGCAGCGTCCGCAGTGAAGCGGGCGCTGTACCGGTCTGTCGTGGTGAAGAGAGAGCTGAGTCAAAAGGCAAAGCTCTCAATTTACCGATCGATCTACGTTCCCACCCTCATCTATGGTCATGAGCTTTGGGTTATGACCGAAAGAACAAGATCTCGGATACAAGCGGCTGAAATGAGTTTTCTCCGCAGGGTGGCTGGACTCTCCCTTAGAGATAGGGTGAGAAGCTCAGTCATCCGGGAGGGACTCGGAGTAGAGCCGCTGCTTCTCCACATCGAGAGGAGCCAGTTGAGGTGGCTCGGGCATCTGGTTAGGATGCCTCCTGGACGCCTCCCTGGTGAGGTGTTCCGGGCATGTCCCACCGGGAGGAGACCCAGAGGAAGACCCAGGACGCGCTGGAGGGACTATGTTTCTCGGCTGGCCTGGGAACGCCTTGGGATTCCCCCGGAGGAGCTGCTCCAAGTGGCTGGGGAGAGGGAAGTCTGGGCCTCCCTACTTAGGCTGCTACCCCCGCGACCCGACCCCGGATAAGCGGAAGAAGATGGATGGATGGATGGAGCTGGACATAAACACCTTGGCCTTGGTTGTTCCAGACCTGCGATCATCACAACCTTCTGTTCTGATTGGCACTAACACTTTGGATGTTGTGTATAATCAATGCTGTCATTCACAGTCTGAGTTCCATCCTGTGCCTTTTGGATATAGAGCAGTGCATAAAATTTTAGAAATAAGGCATAAGCTGACAACTGATGACTATCATGGCATTTTAAAAGTGCAGTCATCCATCCCGCAGGTTGTTCCTGCTCAACAGACTGCTGTGTTGGAGGCTCTTCTCATATGTCCATTACTGCAAGGAGAAAAGGAAGTAATTATTCAGCATCCAACCTCATTCTCCCTACCTGGTGGTTTGATAGTAAAATCCATCCTTATTGATCTACCTCCTGTACAGCCTGCTTCATTGCCAGTGGTGATCACTAATGAATCTGATCATGACATTGTGATTCCAGCCAGAACAGCCATAGCTGAAGTCAGTACCATCCAGACTGTTCTTCACAAAGAGCAGAGTGTGCATCAACCTTCCCAGAGCACAGAGCCAAAGCCAACCAAGTTGAACTACAACTTTGGAGATTCACCGCTCTCAACTGAATGGAAGCAACGTATGACAACCATGCTCAATAGTATGTCAGACGTTTTTTCCAAGCATGATCTTGATTTTGGTCGTGTAGATCAGATTAAGCATGAGATCAAGTTGTCTGATCCCACTGCTTTTAAACAGCGACCAAGACCTATCCACCCCCAAGATGTGGATGCTGTACGTAAACACATTCAAGAACTGTTTGCTGTCTGGTGTTATACGTGAATCCAATTCACCCGTTGCTTCTCCCATAGTTGTAGTGCGGAAGAAAAATGGTGCAGTACGGCTCTGTATTGATTACAGGAAGTTGAACGCACAGACCATCAAAGATGCATATGCTTTGCCAAAGCTGGAGGACACATTTTCAGCCCTGTCCGGCTCTACATGGTTCTCCACATTGGATTTAAAATCTGGTTACTACCAGATTGAGATGAATGAGACGGACAAGAATAAAACTGCATTCGTCTGTCCACTTGGATTTTATGAATTTAACCGAATGCCTCAAGGAGTAACTAATGCCCCTAGCACCTTCCAACGTCTTATGGAGCGGTGCATGGGAGACATGAATTTAAAAGAAGTGCTTGTTTTCATTGATGACTTAATAGTGTTTGCACCAACTCTAGAGGAGCATGAACTCCAGCTGAAGAAAGTTCTCCAACGCCTGAGAGAATTCGGGTTGAAGTTGTCCGTTGAAAAGTGTGTTTTCTTCCAGACATCTGTTCGCTACCTGGGACTTGTAGTTTCAAGTGATGGAGTGGAGACCGATCCAGACAAGATTTCCACATTAACATCTTGGCCGGTTCCTCAGAATCTTAAAGAGCTCAGATCATTCCTTGGTTTTACAGGGTATTATCGCCGGTTTGTGGAAAGGTTCTCATCAGTGGTAAAACCACTTAATGAGTTAACAGCTGGATATCCACCCTGTCAGAAAAAATCAAAACGGATGAAGTTGCAATATTACCTTGACCCCAAAGAACCCTTTGCTGCACGCTGGACAACTGCCTGCCAGCAGGCATTTGAAGAGGTTATCCAGAAGTTGAGTACTGCACAAGTTCTTGCATTTGCAGACCCAGGTAAACCTTACATCTTACACACTGATGCCAGCTCTACTGGTCTTGGTGCAGTTTTGTACCAAGAACATACATAGATACCAAGATGGCGACTGAACAGAGTGGACGTGTTTAGTCGGGCTCCTGCCAGTATTACCTCCAAAAGGAGTATTCGAAGAGCTTTTTTTGCGCTGGATGTGCAGAGATGTACAGAGAGGAGCGTTGAAAAAGCTGCGGAAATTGGACTGGAACTTGCGATCCAGAATTATGAATCTACAAGCCAACGTGTCCGTGAGTTTTTGCCGAGAGTTAGCCTAGCGTAGCTACAAACCGGGCTAATCAAAGCTAACCGAGCTAGCTCACCGTAACCGGGTGCTGTAGTTGCAGGCTTCGTAAACAAATAAACCGGAGAATACGCTGGTTATTACGAAGAAAAGCGGGCCGGCACGCTGGGGTGCTTTGTTGCAGTGAAAGAACACAACAAAACACGCTACAGTGGTAGCGCGGTGGTGGGCCAAGCGTGGTATACGCCGCCTGGAACTTTAAGCTGGGCCGGGCACCACGAGTGAGCCGAGCGCCGTGTACGCCGCCTGGAGCGCCGTAGGAGAGCCGGAGGACCGCGGCCTGGAGTTCGAGCTGGGCTGGGAGCCGTGAGAGAGCCGGGGCCAGGCACCGCGAGTGGGCCGAACGTGAACGCCGCCTGAGAGTCGTGGGAGAACCGGAGGACCGCGGCCTGGAGTTTCGAGCTGGACGGATCGCCGTGGGAGAGCCGGGGGACCGCCGCTTGGGGCTGAGCGGGCTTCGGAGCTGGGCCTGGAGCTACGTGCTGTGCTAACTAGGCTGCATCGGTTCTGGTGGGGGTCGGAGCTGGGCCTGGAGCCACTGGAGCTGAGTGCGGTGCTGGCTGGACTGCGTCTGATCTAGTGAGTGGACCTCTTCGGATGGTGGATCTGATTGCTGCAGGCTGCTGAAACTGTGAGTTCTAAACTAATAACTGCTAATCTGGGTGCTGCACTGCTGGGCCACACCAATCATCTTTAGGCCTGTGAGCCTCGTGGAATGGCCACGTGGTTCAGTGAATAAACTAAAGTCCTGCTACCACTAGATCACAAACTCTGTAAGTATGACAAGAGGTAAAGGACCAAAGTCACCAGTCTCTGTAAATATGAAAAATAGAGGACAAAAGTCACCAGACTCGGAGAGAAACAACTCAGAAATGCAAGAATTTAAAGAATCACTCAACTTTATGAGTGGACAAATAGAAAGTTTAACAGCAAAGATGGTTTCCCAGGACAGTCTGGTTAAAGAAATAAGAGAGCTGAAAGAACTGGTAACTAACAAAGACAAGATAATTGCTGATTTAGAACAAAAAATAGAGGATTTAGAACAATTTACAAAGCAAGACAACGTGGTCATCTCAGGACTTGATGTTCATTCACATGAATCTCAGGAAGAACAAGAGACTCTGGATGAACTTGTAGTTAATTTCTTACAGGAAAAGAACATTAACATAAGCCATGAGGACATTTCATTCTGTCACACCCTGCCCAGTAATTCATCAAGATTCAAACCGTCAGTGGTCGTTAAGTTCATTGGCAGGAATACTAAAAACTATGTTATGCAAAAGAGAACAAATCTGAAGGGATCAGACGTTTACATAAATGAACATCTTACCAAAAAAAATGGAAAAATTGCAAAAGAAGCAAGGTGGTTAAAAAACAAAGAAAAAAAAATAGCATCAACATGGACTAGAAATGGATACGTCTTTATCAAAGCAAAGGAAGGGTCTCGGCCTAAAATGATAAAAGAGCTGACGGATCTGGATGAATTCAAGAGATGAAAAATTACAAATCAATGAAACAACTCACAATCAAAATGGATAAAATATACGGTGAAATGAACAAATACATTAGAACATGACAACATACGAAGACTCAGAACCTAAAATATATAATGTTGAAAATGTGATTGATGCAAATTTTTTTCCTGTAATAAATGATAGCGAATATTATAATGAAGAGCAGTTTAATGACATCAATATATCAAATGGAGTTCTCTCCATTATTCACTTTAATAGCAGAAGTATAAATGCAAACATATCCAAAATAACAGATTACTTAAAACAATTAAATAGAACTTTTACGATAATAGCGTTGTCAGAGACATGGCTTAATGATGATAACACTAGTAATATTCACATCGAGGGGTATGATTTATATCATATGAACAGAAATAATAAAAGAGGTGGTGGTGTCGCACTATTTGTCAATAATGAAATAAAATGTAAATTAAATAATGAAATGTCAATAATAGTTGATAATATTATGGAAATGATAACAATAGAAATTATAAACAAAAACGATAAAAACATAATAATAAGTTGTGTATATAGATCACCAGGAGCAAATATAGAAATATTCACGGATAAAATCTTGGAACTAATGGAGAAAAGTTTTAATAAAAATATTTTCTTGTGTGGAGACTTTAACATTGATATGGGAAATAAAACAGATTCAAATAACATAAGCACATTTATAAACTCAATGTACAGTTTAAATATGTATCCATTGATATCAAAGCCAACAAGAATTACAACTCATAGTGCTACAATAATTGATAATATTTTCACAAATATAACAAATGGGGATGTGATTGGTGGTATCTTAACGACCGACTTAAGTGATCATTTACCAGTTTTCACAATATTTAAAAATGATCAAAATATCACAAAAGCAGACACAACGAAGAAAAAAATCATAAACACATCAAAAAAAGTTTTGGAAAAATTGAAAGAGGATCTGGATAAACAAGACTGGAATGATGTGTATGTTGATGATGCGAACAGGGCATATGATGAGTTTATGAATATCTTGGAAACCCTGTATGAAAAGAATTGTGTGCAAACAAATTACACAAAGAGAAATACGAATGATCAACCATGGATGACAAAAGGGTTAAGAAATGCTTGTAAAAAAAAGAATTATTTGTATTCATGTTTCTTGAAATTGCGAAGTCAGAGCGCAGAAGAAAAATATAAAAAGTATAAAAATAAATTAGTAGGGATTATAAGGAAACATAAGAAAGAATATTATAGTAAATTATTAGATAAAACTAATGGTGATATGAAAGCAACATGGCGAGTAATGAATGGTGTACTGAAGAATCATAAAGCAAAAACTGGTATTTCAAAATATTTTGTAAAAGACAACGATGAAGTTCATGATGAAAATGAAATTGTAAATGGATTTAATCAATATTTCGTGAATGTTGGATCAAGCCTTGCAGCTAAGATACCAAAAGTAGATAAAAATATGATCCACTCAATTACAGGTTGTGCAAATAGTATTTTCCTAAATGGAACTAACAAAGAGGAAATAATGAATGTAGTAAAACATCTTACAGACAAGAGATCGAAAGACTGGGTGGACATGGATATGATGTTTGTAAAGGACATAATGAGCCATGTTATTGAGCCGTTCACATACATATGTAACTTATCATTTTCAACAGGAATTTTTCCAGATAATATGAAAGTAGCTAAGGTCGTTCCTCTTTTTAAAAATGGTGATAAATGTGTATTCAACAATTATAGACCTATATCCTTGTTACCACAGTTTTCAAAAATTCTTGAAAAACTATTTGTAAACAGACTAGACCAATTTATAGATAAACAAAATATTCTAAGCAGCAGTCAGTATGGGTTTAGATCAAAAAACTCTACATCAATGGCTCTCATGGAATTAATGGAACAAATAACTACTGCTGTCGATCAAAAACAACACTGTATCAGTATCTTTGTTGATTTAAAAAAAGCATTCGATACTATTGATCACACAATACTCCTTGAAAAACTGAACAAATATGGTATTAGAGGACCAGCATTACAGTGGGTATCTAGCTACTTAAAAAATAGGAAACAATTTGTACAAATAAATGATGTAAGATCTGACCTCTGTAATATCACATGTGGAGTTCCCCAAGGTTCTGTACTTGGACCAAAGCTTTTTATTTTATATGTGAATGACTTGGTAAATGTGTCAGGACTCCTTAAATGTGTACTTTTCGCAGATGATACCACTTTTTTCTGTTCAGGTGAAGATATTGAACAAATGTTAGAATTGATAAAGACAGAATTTGTAAAGATACAAACTTGGTTTAAAATAAATAAATTATCATTAAATCTAGAGAAAACTAATTACATGATATTCGGTAATAGAAAGAAAACTGTTGATGTTCCACTCAAAATTGAGGATGTTGAGATTTGTAGAGTGAGTGAGGTGAAGTTTTTGGGTGTTATCATTGATGACAAACTGACATGGAAACAACACATAAATTCTGTAAGAATAAAAATAGCTAAATCGATAGCAGTACTGTACAAAGTCAGAGACCTATTGAATGATAAGGCTCTGTATTTGTTGTATAACACAATCATTGTTCCACACTTAATCTATTGTATTGATGTTTGGGGGAATGCGTGTAAAACAATCACAAAGCCTATTTTTGTATTACAGAAAAGAGCTGTAAGAATTATCACTAGAAAGCATTACCGTCATCCATCAAGTACATTATTTTATCAACTAAAATTACTGAAGTTCCATGATTTGGTAGACTATAATATCTTATCAGTTATGTATAGAGCTCAAAATAATGCATTACCTTTAAATATCCAAATGCACTTTGTTAAAAGACAAAGTTGTTATAATCTTAAGGGAACAGAGTTGTTTGTAAAACCACAATTCAGAACCAGTTTGAAGGGACGTTCTACCTCAATCCAGGGAATTAGATTATGGAATGGCTTGGAGAATGTAGTTAAAAATGCCAAGTCAATGTTTACATTTAAAAAAATGATCAAAACAAATATGTTAAAAAAATATATGTGAAATAACGTAATGTGTATTGCATTAGTTAGAAAATTAGAAAGTGTTAGTCATTTTGTACTGTATTAGTATTAGTTAGAAAACTAGAAAGAGTTAGTCATTTTGTACTGTATTAGTATTAGTTAGAAAATTAGAAAGAGTTAGTCATTTTGTACTGTTGGTTGAAGAATATTATTGTTTAACCTGATTGTTGGAAAAAGTTGGTTGAAGATTATTATTGTTTACATGGTTTGACTACTGTTGTTTAATCTGATTGTTGGAGATAAGGGGCAGATATAATAAGATTTATTCTTCTTTCTGCCACCTTTCATTTTTTTACATTTTGTACACTATCATTATGAGATTGCCTTGTATTGTTTCTTTTGTAAAAAAATGAACAAATTTAATAAACATAAACATAAACATAAACATGATGGATGGAACAGGGTGATTGCATATGCCAGCAGAGGTCTGTCCCGCAGTGAAAGTTGCTATCCTGCCCATAAACTTGAGTTTCTGGCTCTTAAATGGGCAGTTACAGAAAAATTCTATGACTACCTGTGTGGATCCGATTTCACGGTGGTTACAGATAGTAACCCACAGACATATCTGCTAACTTCAGCTAAATTGGATGCTACAAGCTATAGGTGGCATGCAGCTCTTTCTACTTTTTTTTTAAGATCAATTATCGGGCTGGCAGGTTAAATGCAGATGCTGATAGTCTCTCTCGGCAACCTCATGCTGAACAGGTGGCTGATCCTTTATCTCTGAAAGAGAAAGAAAGAATATTGAAGTTTACTGAACAACATCTGGAACATCCATCCTGCATCTCCATTGACCAGCACTCAGTTCAAGCAATATGTGATAGGCAACTGGTGTACAGCTCACCCAACCTGGACCAGGTTACTGCTCTTGTGCAAACTCTCTCCATTAACACTGACAGTTTACCCGACAGTTTTGTTAATGATCTGCAGTTCGCTTCACCTGTTGTGCCATCTTTTTCTGAAGGTGAAATTGCTGACAAACAACGAGCCGATCCAGTCATTCAGCACATCATCGCTCAGTTGGAACGAGGGGAAAACCCACCGCCAACTCTGAGGGAACAGCTCCCCGACCTGCCATTACTCCTGCGAGAGCTTACACGTCTGGAGCTCCATAATAATGTTCTTGTCAGGAGACGTAATATTGGAGGTGAGCTTACTTACCAACTTGTACTTCCAGAGGAATGGCGGGCTGAGGTCCTCAACCAGCTTCATGACCAGATGGGACATTTAGGTACAGAGAGGACTCTGGACCTCGTCCGATCACGGTTCTTCTGGCCACGTATGGCAGTTGATGTCTGTAACAAACTCAAGAACTGTGAGAGATGCATCCGAAGAAAAGCACAACCTGAGAAAGCAGCACCCCTTGTTAACATCAAAACTTCAAGACCACTCGAACTTGTCTGCATGGACTTTCTTTCAATAGAACCTGACCGAAGCAACAAAAATATTCTGGTGATAACTGATCATTTCACAAAATATGCTGTTGCAGTGCCAACCCCAAACCAAAGAGCTAAAACTGTAGCAAAAACCCTGTGGGAGAATTACCTTGTCCATTATGGAATACCAGAGCGTCTCCATAGCGATCAAGGGACTGATTTTGAATCTCACACTATCAAGGAGCTCTGTCAGATCACAGGAATCAAAAAGATCAGGACCACACCTTACCATCCCCGTGGCAATCCTGTGGAGCGATTCAACCGAACACTTTTAAACATGTTGGGTACGCTGAAAGAAGAAGATAAAGTTCACTGGAAAGACTTTGTGAAACCGTTGGTACACGCTTACAACTGTACCCGAAATGATGTCACTGGATACTCTCCATACGAATTGATGTTTGGTCGGCAACCCCGTCTTCCTGTTGACTTAGCTTTTGGACTGCCTGTGTCTGAGAAAACTTCTACATCTCATTCACAATATGTTGAAAAGCTTAAGTCGCACCTCAAAGAAAGCTACAAGATTGCAACGGAAAACTCTGAAAAAGTCATGTTGAAAAACAAACTCAGATTTGACAAGCAAGTTACAGCTGCAGAACTCTCAGTTGGAGATAGAGTTCTGGTTAGAAATGTCAAACTACGAGGCAAGCACAAACTCGCAGACCAGTGGGAGTCGGATGTGTATATTATTCAGAAGAAAGCCTCTTCCAGTATACACAGTTAAACCAGAAGGCAAAGATCGTCCCATCAGAACCCTCCACCATGACCTGCTGTTGCCTTGTGGCTACTTGTCTCCAGCCTCCAAACTTTTTTTTTTCTTCTTTTTTTTTTATTCATAGAAAAAACAAGTACAAAATAAACTTATAATGTCAAACATGGCTCGAGACTTAAGGCATGCATAGCACAACAGAGAATAAATGCACATAAACAAAAACAAAAATGTGTCTTGGGCAGCTTACAACAGAAATTCGTTACAGATTGTTTTAGTTTTTAAAGCTTTAGCATTAGTACAATATTTTAAAGTAGATAAGTAAGAAGAAATATAATTAGAAAACACTATAAATCTAGGTTTTAGCAAGGAGAATTTACAGCTGTGGATGTAAAATTTGGCTAATACTGTAGTAGTATTAAATTTACAACGAAAACTTTCTCACTTGAAAGATCCAGCCTCCAAACCAGAACAAATGAAACCAACAACTGGGACTGCACCAGTGACTTCAGAAAATATAGATCTTCCAGATGCTGAAAATGAAGAACTATTCTTACCTGATTTACCTGATTACTCCAGCTTTTATCTCACCAGAATTACAACTGAGGTTGACTTACCTGCTCTTGCATCTACTGTCGCTCCTATGCCTGTGGATCCGCCTGGCCAGCACTCACAGAGCTCTATGGAAGGAACTGTTGGTGAGGAACAGGAAATGGAGTCTGGACCTGAACCCACTGCTGAACTGGACATGGAACAAACAGCTGAAGATGAACCAGATTCTGCCAACTCGGATCCTATCGAGGAAAATCCCTCCTCTCAATCAGGACCTCTCTCTCCTCACCCGGAATCTGCATCTTCTCCAGAACAAACCAGCATGTTAAGTGATGTTGCTGCTTTGAACCTCTCCAGTCCAGATCCTGAACCATCTGTCCGTTGCTTGACTCAAATACGTCAGCAACCATCTCGTCTGCAGTATTCAAAACTTGGGCATCCGCTTCTACAAAGCATCCAGTCCCTGTTTCAAGGACTCAGCACAGCCCTTACATCTGCTTTGGAACTGAATGAGCCCTCTGTGATCTCTAACTCATGTGACAATGTGGTGTGTCACCAGCCGCTTGCATGTACGAGGACGCACATGAGTTTAGGGGGGGAACCTGTAACCCTCAATTAGTCAAGTCTTTTATTTTGGTGGGCCCACTTCCTGTGTTGCCCCAAACTCTGCCAACTTATTTAAAGCCCCGCCTCCTCCAGTGCACAGTTGAACTACATCACCTGTTTCACTGTGATTGTGGCTTGCTGTTTGGAGTCTTCATGGCAAAGTCATACAAATCTTTGCATCCACTGATTTGATTTATTGGTGAGTTTGTCATCTGAAAGCACTGTTTTAGCATGAAATATCTGCTTGATTGCTTATTGGAGCGTTGTTTTATTAGAATTGTTGGCGTTCGTTACCTGGATCATCACCAGGATTGCAACAGCTGATTATGGTTTAGTATGCTCCACTCTTCCAGAAGGTAACCTGATTTCTGATTTTGTGTGAGCTCTGACACTTTTGCATGGACATGATCAAAATAGAATGTAGCTACATTTAAGTTGATACTACGCAGTATATTTAATTATTTCTTTTACTCACTCTGCTTGAGTATTTGACTATTTATTTTGTTTTCTTGATTGATATTTTGAAAGTGCACTTTGATTCAACTTTTCAATTTTAACCTTAACTTGATTAGTTGAAATATGATTGATGTTCTTTAGTTTTTACTTTATTTAAATTATGGTTAACTTTACCTGATTGAAATGTTTGATTAGTTTAATCATTAGGAATTTAATAATTGTAATTGCATTTAATATTAATTTTTATATGCTCTGTACCTGATTGTTTTTTGATAAAATACTTAATGGGGTTTTTGACCTTCGGGTCGGGTTTTTTTTCCTCCATTGTTTTCTCTTCCTTGATGGATCAGATCCTCTTTGGATCTAAGGATGGCGAGCTAGGAAAAGGACCAAAACTTTATGAACTTGGAATTTGATTCATTCAGAGGACATTTGTGTCTCTGTACATTTGTAATTGTCTGTTGTTTTTTTGCTTTTAAATCACTAATATATACACCTAAACTAAAACCATTGTCTCCTGTCCTCATTCCCACCTTAGGCTCCTTAAAAGAACATCTTCTGATGCTGCACTTGTAGCCGCAGTTGGCTGCATAGCCCATAAATGTTACAAACACATGATAGGACTCTAGTTGTTCAACATTTGATGGACTCTAGCTGTTCAAGATCTGACAAGACTCTAACTGTTCAACATGTGATAGGACCCTAGCTGTTTAGCATTTGATAGGACCCTAGCTGTTCAACATCAGGACTCTAGCTGTTCAACATCTGATAGGACTCCAATTGTTCAACATCTGAAAGGACTCTAGCTGTTCAACATCTGATGGACTTTGGGTGTTAAACATATGATAGGACTCTTGCTGTCCAACATTTAATAGGACTCTAGCTGTTCAACATCTGACAGACTATAGTTTTTCAACATCTGACAGACTGTAGTTTTTCAACATCTGACAGGACTCTCTTCAGCATCTGACAGGACTCTAGCTGTTCAACATCTGATAGGACTTAAGCTGTTCAACGTCTGATAGGACTCTAGCTGTACAACATCTGACAGGACTCTAGCTGTTAAACATCTGACAGGACTCTAGCTGTTCAACATCTGATAGGACTCTAGATGTTCAACATCTGAAAGGACTCTAGCTGTTCAACATCTGACAGGACTTTATCTGTTCAACATCTGTCTGGTGGTAAAACCTTCAGAAAGATGTAAAGGAGTTTTTTTCAGCCTGCCCTACCTGCGCTTGAAACAAACACAACAAACAATATACTGGTCCGCTGGTCTCCTCCTACTACTCTCCACCCCCAATCGTCCTTGGCCCCACATCGCCTTGGATTTCATCACAGGTCTCCCAGTATCCAACGGTAACACTGTCATCTGCACCATTGTTGATCATTTTTCCAAATCTGCACATTTCATACCTCTTCCTAAACTGCCGTCTGCTCTCGAGACTGCACAGGTCGTCACGGAACATGTTTTCTGCCTCCATGGCATCCCGCAGGACAATGTATCTGATCGAGGCCCACAGTTCGTCTCCCATGTCTGGAAGAGGTTCTGTGAAGCGCTGGGGGCCAATGTTAGCCTCACCTTGGGTTACCACCCGCAAACCAATGGACAGACGGAGAGACGCAACCAAGATCTGGAGACCATCCTGAGGTGTGTGATCGACTCCAACCCGTCTTCCTGGAGCCAGCATCTTCCGTGGATCAAATACGCCCCAAACTCCCAGACCTTGGCAGCCACTGGACGATCTCCATTCGAGGTGGCCATGAGATTCTCCCCTACTCATTTTCTTTCACAGGAGGCTGATGTGGGCGTTCCCTCAATCCACCTTCACATCAAGCGCTGTCGTCGGTTTTGGCGACAGACAAGAACGGCTCTGGCCAGGTCTTCCGAGCAAAATAAACAGTTTGCGGCCACACACCGCTCCGAAGCTCCTAAATGCAAGGTAGGCCAAAAAGTTTGGCTCTCAACTAGGGACATCAATTTAAAGGACACCCCTAGGAAACTCTCACCTAGGTTCATAGGTCCTTTCCCTATAGTGAAAGAGGTTAACAGGTCGGCGGTGAGACTCCAACTCCCATCGTCAATGAGGATACACCCGACCTTCCATGTATCCCATGTCAAGCCCTTTACCACCAGCTCTCTTCAGCCCCCAACTAGACTCCCTCCTCCCCCCAGATGATTGACAACGCACCTACATTCACCTTCAGATGTCTCCTGGATGTGAGATGCAGGGGGTCGGGCATTCAATATTTAGTGGATTGGGAGGGTTATGGTCCTACGGAACGTTCCTGGGTCCCTAGGTCTTGCGTCCTCGACCCAGGACTCATCACCTCTTTTTTCAAGGCTCACCCCGAAAAAAGACTTGGATTGCTGAGAGACAAGCCTTGGGGAGGGGAGGGGGCACTGTAGGATTCCTGGGTTTCTGTCTGTTTGTCACTTTCCTTCTACAGCCAATCACTCAACTCATCACACCTACTGCTGCTCTGAAGAGGACTGCTGACTCACCTACTTGGGCAGCTGCCAGACACCTCTTCAGTGCTCGGACATCTTCTTCCATTCAGACCTTCCACGGCCTGACTCCACTGGTCTTCTCCAAGACTTTCAACATCCACGGGTCTCTACCTCTGTGGATTATTCGATTTCCTATCACCATCTTCTTCATCAATTCCGTCTAGGTCAACCTGCACCTCTCTCCAACGGGATCTTCTCCATCAACTTTTTGCAATCCCAGGAATTCCCCTTCAACTATCCTCCAACCATCTCCTGCAAAACAAAAAGTAAGAATTTCAATTCTTCTACTCAAGACTCAAACTCATCATATTACCTACGGATATATACTCACCAACTCTCACCGCTTCCTTTTCAGCTGCTCGAGTACTTTTATCTGCACCTGTAAATAAACATCACTTAACTTTTATCCTTCCTCGTGTCCTTACTTCCTTGGTCTGCTATTTGGGGTCGACGTTAATAATGAATTCAATTTATAACACACTTTTCATTAATGAAAATCCTCAAGTGCTACAAAGTGCAACAGAATTAAATGTCAATAAAACAAGTAAAATCAATAACAGTATCAGCTAAGATCAAAAGTAGAATCATGAGGAGGTAGAGTATGCTCGGTTGAAAAGAAAGGTCTTCAAGCCGCTCTTAAAGTCAACCACAGACTGTGGGGCTCTCAGACAGTCAGGAAGAGAGTTCCACAGGCGGGGGGCAGCCACACTGAAAGCCCGGTCTCCCATGGTCCTTAATTTGGTTCTCGGAATGTGAAGGAGATTACTGTTCTGTGACCGCAGCGACCGGGTGGATGAGTATGGAATAAGAATATCCTTCAGATAATCTGGTGAAGCTCCATGTAAGCATTGATGTGTAATGAGAGCAGTTTTGTACTGAATTCTGTAGGCGACAGGAAGCCAATGAAGGTTATGGAGAATGGGCGTAATATGTTCAAATTTACGAACTCTCAACAAGATCCTTGCTGCACTGTTTTGAATATATTGAAGTTTCTGAAGGTTTTTGCCAGGGATTCCAATAAACAGGGAGTTGCAGTAGTCGAGCCTGGAGGAGACAAAAGCATGGACGAGCTTCTCAGCATCGGAAAAAGTTAGGGATGGGCGAAGTCTGGAGATGTTTCGAAGATGGAAGAAGCAAGTTTTAAACAGAAGCTTAATGTGATTTTCAAATGTAAGATTGGAGTCCATTTTTATTCCAAGATTAGTAACAGAGGTGGAGAGGGGGATGTCTTGTCCAGAAAAGGAAAGTGTTGTTATAGGAGATGTTTGTACCTGGTGAGGGGTGCCAATCAGTATGGCCTCAGTCTTGGAGCAGTTTAATTGAAGAAAGTTCTGATTCATCCATGCCCTAATTGCCTCCAGGCAGGCAGAGAGGGCAGTGAGTGAAGATGGAGATGACAAGGTGGAAGATGAGGATGCTCCAGTCCTGATGTAAAGCTGTGTATCGTCGGCATAACAGTGAAAAGAAATGTTGAACTGATTAATAATTTGACCTAAAGGCAGCATGTAAAGGGAAAACAGCAGGGGCCCCAGAACCGACCCCTGAGGGACACCACAGGAGACACAGACTGTCTGGGACGTGGCGTTGCCAAGACTAACACATTCCAGCCTATTGGAGAGGAAAGATTTGAACCAGTCCAGGACGGTGTCGCAGAGACCGACCTCCACATGAAGACGGTGGAGGAGGATACTATGGTCCACAGTGTCGAAGGCTGCAGTGAGGTCAAGGAGGACAAGGATGGAGGGAGAGCCAGTGTCAGCAGCCAAGAGGACATCATTGGTAACCCTCAGCAATGCAGTCTCTGTACTGTGAGCTGCCCTGAATCCAGACTGGAACTTCTCATACAGAGAGTGTTGTTGTAGGTGGTCCTGCAGCTGAGCAGCAACAGCTTTTTCCAGCACTTTAGACAGAAAAGGGAGGTGTGAAATTGGGCGGTAATTAGAAAAAATGTCGGGATCCAAATTAGATTTTTTCAGAAGAGGCCTAATGATGGCAGTTTTTAGAGGCAGTGGAACATGACCAGATTGTAGAGACTGATTTATTATTTGAGTGATTAGTGGGCCTATTGCAGAGTGATTGGTTTTTATGAGAGACGAGGGGAAAGGATCCAGGGCGCAGGATGAAGGCTTCATTTTCTTGATGATGGCCTCCACCTCACTCTGAACAACTTTGTCAAAGCTGTTTAGGGTCCCAGAATGCAAACGGGTAGGTGGCACACTGAGAACAGGGAGGTTGTGGAGCTGAGATCTGATAGTGTCAACTTTGGTTTTAAAAGACGAAAGGAACAGGTTGCATTTTTGAGCAGAGTCCTCAAGAGTTTGTTTAATGGAATTTCAGGGGTGTCAGAGTCAAATACACCAAGGGCCAAAAAATAATAATTGCTACAAGCCAAGGGTCGGACTGGTTCAATGTTCATATTGAAATGATTTCACATAGCCTATTGAACCAAGACCTAACAGTCTGTCTATTATTTAAAGATTAAATTAATAAAATAATATTTTCTTATGGATCTGTCAGTAATTTCAAGTGAAAACATTTTTTAACAGGCAAACAGCAAAAAATTAAATTGCTTAATATATATATATATATATATATATATGAAGGAAACATGAGGGAGACCATATACAGGGAACCCCCGACCTACGACTCCATTGACCTGCGAACCACGGGACCTACGAACGAGCCAAAGTTGAAGA
>JBBPBX010018344.1:25388-45724 GCA_038048925.1 Garcialebias charrua | reverse complement strand
ATTGAAGGAGATGGTGTCTAAGAGTTTCATCTCAGTCTCACATCATTACAAGCCCAAAACCAGAAAAGTTGGCACGTTGTGGAAATCGCAAATAAAAACAGAATACAATGACTTGCAAATCTTTTTCAACCTATATTCAATTGAACACACTGCAAAGACCACATACTTAACGTTCGAACTGGTAAACTTTGTTATTTTTTGCAATTATTAGCTCATTTGGAATTTGATGCCTGCAACATGTTTCAAAAAAGCTGGCACAAGTGACAAAGAAGACAGAGAAATTTGAGGAATGCTCATCAAACACTTATTTGGAATATCCCACAGGTGAACATGCAAATTGGGAACAGGTGGGTGCCATGATTGGGTATAAAAGCAGCTTCCTTGACATGCTCAGTCATCCACATAGAAGGATGGGGCGAGGGTCACCACTCTGTGAACAAATGCGTGGGCAAATTGTCGAACAGTTCAAGAACAACTTTTCTCAACGAGCTATTGCAAGGAATTTAGGAATTTCACCATCTACGGTCCGTAATATCATCAAAAGGTTCAGAGAATCTGGAGAAATCACTACACGTAAGGGGCAAGGCCGAAAACCAACATTGAATGCCCGTGACCTTCGATCCCTCAGGCGGTACTGCATCAAAAACCGACATCAGTGTGTAAAAGATATCACCACATGGGCTCAGGAATACTTCAGAAAACCACTGTCAGTAACTACAGTTCGTCGCTACATCTGTAAGTGCAAGTTAAAGCTCTACTATGCAAAGCAAAAGCCATTCATCAACAAGATCCAGAAACGCCGCCGGCTTTGCTGGGCCCGAGCTCATCTGAGATGGACTGATGCAAAGTGGAAAAGTGTTCTGTGGTCTGATGAGTCCACATTTCAAATTGTCTTTGGAAACTGTGGACGTCGTGTCTTACGGACCAAAGAGGAAAAGAACCATCAGGACTGTTATAGGCGCAAAGTTCAAAAGCCAGCATCTGTGATGGTATGGGGGTGCATTAGTGCCCAAGGCATGGGTAACTTACACATCTGTGAAGGCACCATTAATGCTGAAAGGTACATACAGGTTTTGGAGCAACATATGCTGCCATCCAAGCGACGTCTTTTTCATGGACGCCCCAGCTTATTTCAGCAAGACAATGCCAAGCCACATTCTGCACGTGTTACAACAGCGTGGCTTCGTAGCAAAAGAGTGCGGGTCCTCCCCTGGCCTGCCTGCAGTCCAGACCTGTCCCCCATTGAAAATGTGTGGCGCATTATGAAACGTAAAATACGACAACGGAGACCCCGGACTGTTGAACAACTTAAGCTGTACATCAAGCAAGAATGGGGAAGAATTCCACCTGAAAAGCTTCAAAAATTGGTCTCCTCAGTTCCCAAACGTTTACTGAGTGTTGTTAAAAGGAAAGGCGATGTAACACAGTGGTAAATATGTCCCTGTGCCAACTTTTTTGCAATGTGTTGCTGCCATTGAATTCTAAGTTAATGGTTATTTGCAAAACAAAATAAAGTTTCTCCGTTCGAACATTAAATATATTGTCTTTGCATTCTATTCAGTTGAATATGGGTTGAAAAAGATTTGCAAGTCATTGTATTCTGTTTTTATTTGCGATTTGCACAACGTGCCAACTTTTCTGGTTTTGGGCTTGTATATTCTGAATTTGACATGGAGCTAAAATTATCTATAATTTAAAATCAATTTAAACAAAACAAAATAATTAGGGATTAGATGCAACTAGATGGGGAATCTCGGTTTATTTATTTATTTATTTTTAATTTTCTAATTCATATGGGCACCAGTGACACCCGAGACCCGAAAAGGAAGAAGCGTGTAAAAATAATGGATGGATATTTCTAACATTTTAAATGAAAATCTTTACAAAAGTAAAACATAACAACGATAGTTATCAATATACATTCAAACAAATAAACAAAAGCCAGGGGGATTATTCAAATAAACACATTAAATATGGACATTTCTAGCAGGATGACTAAAATAATCGACGAAACTGGACTGCGGCGGCTTCCGTAGTAGTGGAGTGGAATGACGCAGAAGCGCCGAATGCTAGATCGTTTCCCCATTCAAGATGGCGACATCGGAGCCGGTAAGAGAGACGAGAGATGAAAAATCAGTTATTGCGCGTGGAAAGACCCGTCACATCTTTGCTTTATTCGCTGGCATCCCTCCACAAGTGACTGTTTTGAAATGACACTAGTAACTAATATAAATATATAATGACGTTTGAGCTCATTGATGCTGGCGTGGATTAGCGCTAGCATGCAGTGCAATGTGATGGATGAAGCGCTGCCAGACTTTGTTGGCAGGGAGGGACTGACTGACTGCACGTCGTTCATTCAAACTCCACTCTGTGATTTGTTGAACTCGTTTAGGAAATTAGAGTCAGTATCCAGTGATGGATCAATTCAATACCTTTAATTGCCCTTAATATTACCTTTTAATGTCTTTTTTGGACAATCTGGACACGTGTGTTTCGAGCTTGAAGCTAGCCTAGCACATATGCTAAAGTTAATGCTAGCAAACGTTAGTAGAAAAGTTAGCTCAGGCTTGGCTTCTACTGGATTTTTTGGTGAAAACCTAATGTTAGCTTTACTCTGTTAGCTGTAATTAGTTAAAACTGGGTGGAAGGACTTTATGCAAGTGTGCTTAAAAACATTTCGATAATACGTTTGCGCATTTATGATGTGTAAGAAAAAATCCGTTGCCAAAAGGTGTGGTGAGTAACCCGTCAGGTCCATGGTTTTGCCAGTTGCCACTTTCGTTTGCTAAGTATGAGCTACAGTTTAATGTTGATGTTATTTATTCTAGGCAGTTTTATACAGAGAGATCACATGAGTTTGAGGTGAAGTGCGACATCCTGTTTGTAGCAGAAAAAAGGTCTTGTATGGGAAACATACACAGATGACAAAAATGGACATTTATTATTTATTATTATTTATTAAATACAGTACCTCATTCATTAAACCTGCCTTCAAACAAAGGTCTGACCATGACAAAAAAAAAATCAGGTTATTTATATACACACATTAAAAATATATCAGGGTATAATAAATTATCTTTAAAAGCCTGCAGACTGAGAGGAATCTTAAAATTGCCCCAATGTCCTGATGCATGCTCAATAATCCAGGTAGATATGAGTCAGAGTCAGAGAATCTTTATTGTCATTTGCACCACATGTGGTACATGTGATGAAACGAGATTACGGTATGTACACAGGGTCCCAGTTACATCCAACAACAAAATGTAAGAGAAGAACAGTAATAACATCTAAGATATGAACTAAGAAAAACATCAACTAAAAATACACTAAGCACACTAATATCATAGAACAACATTACTCCAAACAGCTGCACGAACATGAGTCTGTATAACAAGTTTCATTCATTCAACCTTTATTTATACAGTACAGGTTAATCCCAATGAGCCTCTGGGACTCATTTACAAGAGACCTGAAGGTTGTCAGGTCCTTTGGGCGGATTCTTCTTTGTTGAAACGTTTCATCTTTTATCCAGAAGACTTCTTCAGTCTGAGGAGCTGCAACAAACTCAATAACTTGATACTCAATACTTGCGATAACGGCTTCATAAGAGGGGGACAACTGGACACGGAGGTCTCTGCCCCCGTTTAATGACGGGCAGGTTCACTTCACAAAGATGACGTCTTTCTCCTCTGTCAAACCATCATTCCTCTATCAAGGATTTATATCTTCATCCCTGAAAGAGTGACTGCTGGCCAACCACAGAGTTCTGGCCAGATTATGCTGTTCTTATCTGCTTGGCCATTCTGTTGGACAGTGGCTGTTTAGTTTATCTGCTTTAGTTTCAAGAAGGCCCAGTTAAGATACTGTACCCATATTGCTCCAGGGCCTGTCATGTGTGGGATTTATCCTTCTCCCTGACTCCTCAGAACTCAGGAAAGCAGATATGAAACCCAAACAGGAATCCAGCCAATCAGCTTTTGCATGTGAGCAACTAGTTTTGGCTGTCACCGGCAAACTGGGTGACCCACTATATACCGGTACAGTGTTTCTCTTAGGTTACGGTACTCGCCTTGAGAGGGCACTTGTCTTTTGAGGTTTTTGTCAACCGGGGTGTGGAGTTGAGCTGCTAATCTCCGCTCCCCGCGGGGTAGGCGGGGCACTCGGTTCTGTTGAGAGGGCGGGGCGCCTTCCTTGAATAATGGTAGGGAAAACACTGATATATGTATATAAGGCAAATTTTTTTCTATTTGATGTTTTGTTTGATATACAAATTAAATTGTATTGATCACGTTTGTCCTAATCCACTGCATGCATTTTCTTACACTCCACAGCTTTAAGCACTGTAAGTCCATTAGATATTAAATGAACGTTGTACCTGTGATATTGTACTGGGAAGAAAAGCCCCTTCAAAATGAAGTGATTTACAACTCATGCTCAAAGTTGTTATAATGCTCTTGATGTGTTTTTTAATCTCTCTTCTAGTCTGTTTCCTGTGTTGTTATGACGCTGATGACGGTCTGAAATGGCTATTTAAAATAAATGTTTGAACCGCATGAATTTATGTGATTTGCTTGTTTGTCTCCTCAGAAAGCAGCTGATACTGAAGATCAACAGACTGATGGTCAGGTTGTCGCAAATCCTGAGCAGTATATCAAACATCCTTTGCAAAACAAGTGAGTTTTAGAAAGCTGTCTGCAAAAGCAATTATTTTCATTTAGACAATAAATAGTGTTATTATACATTAAGAACGTTTATTTTATGAAGGCTGGTTCAGCAATCAGACCTGTTTGGATCTTAACTGCTGGTATTATATATATACTGTATATATATTTTTTATATATATCTTGTGTGATTCCTTGTGCATGTTCCTTAATACTGAAACTCTGGATCAACAATTTCCTGCGGGATCAATAAAGTTCTATCTTATCTTTTGAAAACTTGCAATGTGGTGGGTAAGATTGACTGACTGTTAGTGCAAACAGGCTGAATGTGGGTTTTTTTTTTCTTAAATATTCAGTTTTCAGCTTTAACAGTTGAATTTGATGGAATAAAGATTTATTGTAATTATTGGTTATAAGAGATAAGAGATTTTTTATTAACATTGCACCAGTTCTCACCAATACAACGTGATAATGTAAACACAGTCATCCAGAGGAGGGGCATATAAACATGGACATAAATAATGAAACCACTTAAAAGTTGGCAGGGATTTTGTTAATGAGTAGAAATGCTCATATTTAACTAGGGGTGCACCGATTGCAGTTTTCGGGCCGATCACCGATTTCTAAAAAGTCTGACCTGCCGATTCCGATTTTGGCCGATACCAATTTTGTTTTATCAGCAACACTGTCAGGTGTTATAAGATCACAATGCACTTTCAATTTTCCAGTATTATTTTATCGAAAAACACCCTTGAACAATATCCTAGAAACAATACAAACTTGTTTTAACTGGCCATGTGGTAGTGCTCTGAAATAGGAATGACGTTCAGACAATTGTTGTTAAAGTAAAATAAAAAAGGTAAAATCGGTTTCTCATTTAAGTATTGGCCGATTTCCCAAAATTAAGTAAATCGGGGCAGATAAATCGGCCAGCCGATTTAGCGGTGCACCCCTATATTTAACCCTAGTTTGAGAGTTTTATTGAATTTTGCTTAGTCTGTGCTTCTTTTAACTACGGTACTTTGGGTGTCTTTTGAGCTTTTTATTGGTGTTTTGTTCATTTACAAAACGGGTCCTGTGCTTTTCTAATTCAGTTCATGCCCACTAAATTAAGAAGAAGAATTTATTTGGATTGGGATTTGAAAGCTGTAGTCTTTGTCTCATAGTTTGATGGCATATCGTAGCACGTAATGGGGATTTTGGATGAATTCAGCAGTAACTTGACACATTGTTGCAAACAGTTGTTTGCAATGACTGGTTTTGTGTGGGGTTATTGAAGTCCTGGCTGAGTGTAACTGTTGGGTTATGATTTGTCTGTAGAGCTGATACAAAACACAATTGTGGATAAATACTAATTTGGCCTGTTGTGGTATTATGGAAAATAGATTATATATGTGATCGGGGGCACTGAGTTTGCCTGATGTCCCCCTTTGACCCCACCCCTCCTGGAAACGAAAGAATAAATGAACCCATTGTAAACAAAAGCTGTGTTTCTGGTGCTGATGATAGCCGAACTTTTCTTTTGCACTGACATGTTTGCTTTTGTAATTAGCTGCTGCGTTTTGCTGTGAACTGAGGTTGATCCCTTTTTACACATTGTCAGATAAAACCCTACTGAGACCGTTCTTTTCCTATGTTAATAGATTTTGTGAAATTAATGAGAAATGCATATAAGATAATAAACGTTTTTTCTTTCTTTCTTTTTCCTCAGATGGGTCTTGTGGTACTTTAAAGCAGACAAAAGCAAAAGTTGGGACGAGAACTTTCGTTTAATTTCTGAATTTGACACAGTGGAAGATTTTTGGGCGTAAGTACATTTTTTATGTTTATTTATGTTAGTTATAATTCTGTCACCAAGAGAAATGAGGTGTAATGATTTAGGAAGAGAAACGAGTAGATGTGTGCATTTGTTGAGTGCGCACATTACCTGCAATACTACTTTAATTTAATCGGTTTTGTTTGCAGCAGAAAATTAGTTTAACATTAGGCATACATAAAAAATAAATGGTGGAGGGTGACTTTTTTTTCCCACACACACACACATTTTTAAACCATATTTTGAAGCTAAAGTAGTTCAGTAAAACAGAATACAGTATTATCATTTTCTGATCTAGGGCTTAAAAGCTGATAAATTCTGCATTTTTGTGTTGAAAATTTGATATTTTGTGTTGCAGATTATACAACCACATACAGCAACCAAGCAAGCTCAGCGTTGGCTGCGATTATTACTTATTTAAGGTAATCCATCCTTCATTTTATTTGTTTCCCTTCAGTGGGTTCATTGTTTGTAATAGTTTAACAAGCTTTCTTTATAGTAATTACTGGTAGATTTTGCGGAAAAACTCTGCGCACCCATTCATCCAACCACTAAAAACTTTGGCCTTTGCATCATCTTACCATTTGAGAAGTTGTCCTGATAAAACAATCCTGTTAATGTTAAAAAGGCTTTCCACTTCCACTGCATTTAATGTCAGTGGGTGAATGAATAGTCTGTGCCGACAGGAGCTGGCACGCCCGGGGACCCTCCTTCACCTGCCACCCAGCTTGCAATGAACCTGACCTCGTTAGTTCTCGTCGCAGAAGGTGGACCCATGTGGGGGTGACATCCTGTCTCTCTTTTGGGCCAGGTCCAGCCGAGACCCAGAAGCCAAGTCGCTTTCAAGCGCATGCTGGCAAGCCCTCCCCCAGACCTGGCTCTCTGTTTCCCTTTTGCACCCAAAGTATACGACTCATCAGGAGTCAAGTTTTTTTTTATAGCTTTTGGTCTGACTTTCCCTTGAGGCCAAATTGCCATTTGAGACCCTGCCAGAGCATGATGCCCCTTACAGCATATTCCCCAGGATCACTTGGGTACTTACCGTAAAAATCGGGGTATAACACGCAGTTTTTTTACTCATTTGAATGTCCTGCGTGTTATACGCTGAAGCGTGTTATTTATGGATTTTTCCCCATATTTTTAGACCCATTTTTGGCTCTGATATCGCAGTTCTTCATTTTGGGCAAAAAATGGTGCAGTACCACTTTTGTCCGCTAGAGGGCCACTTCCAGACCGTTTCTAGCTCATGTGTCCGAAAAAAGCCTCCTCTGGTCGGACTGACTCTGTCGCTGCCCGCCTCCTGCTCTGGAGGTAGTTGCTGTTAGCTGTGAGGTTCGCTGTTTTTGTTAGCAAGATAACTCATAAACCACACCGCGGATTTTCTTGAAACTTACAGAGCGTAATTATTTGGTGGTCAATTACAAATTGTTAGCTGTATAAGACATTTGAGATAAAATTCAATTTTTTATAATTTATTTTAGTAGCGCACGAGACTGTTTTGGAAGAAGTCAAACCGAAACAATTTATAATCTAGCAGATTTGACCATTTCGTGAATTGATTAAGGAACGGTTAAGCTCAGGAACCCTTGTGCTATAATGTCAGCTAAGAAATATATTTTTTCTCGCAAAGAAATTATTGATTTACCGTTTTAATTTTGTCAAGTCCTTCGGTGCTCGCTCGCTTCTGTGGCCGCCATTTTCAGCAGGGCAAATGAGGCGGTGACGCGCCGCGTAGCGGTGACGCATAATAGATGCGTGTTATACGCCGAAGCGTGTTATTTATGAATTTTTCCAATTTATTTACAATAATTGGACAAAGCGTGTTATACATAGGAGCGTGTTATACCCCGATTTTTACGGTAAACCCCTCCACGGTAAACCCCTCCACTACAATGAGGTGGCGAATCTGCAGAGATGTTCTGTTGGGGGTGCTGTGGGGGATAAGGATCAGCCCGTAAAGTTCAAGGCCCTGGTTCTCATCTGAAAATGGGTGAAATGATCCTTCCGGGTTGAGATAGAGTCTTTGCCTCAGGGGAAGTAGTTCAAGTATTTGGGCCTCTTGGGTCCGTACATCTTCCAACCATCATCAATAGTCATGAGGTATGCATCATGACCAAAAGAACGAGATCCCAGGTACAAGTGGCTGAAATGAGCATCCTTCACCGGGTGGCCAGGCTCAGTCTTTGAGATAAGTGAGGAGCTCTGTCATCCGAGGGGAGCTCAGAGTAAAGTCGCTGCATCAAAGAGTCCTTTGAGGTGGTTTGGACTCCTCCCTTTCGTCCTTTGTTGTTTCAAACATGTTCCACTGCCCACAGTGTCCTCTCTCCCCAACTCCTTGGGGTCCTCCAGGAGGAGCTGGATAGTGTTTTCAGGGAGAAGGTTGTATGGGTTCCTCTCCTGTGACCTGACCACAAATAAGGGGTAGAAGATAAAGAGATGGTTGGATACATGGATGAACGGATGTGTGATTATGATCAAATAAGTCCTGTTTTTGGCTTTAAATACGACAGCAGACCAGCAGACTGCCATGTTTGAAGCTGCAGTTTTAATGTGGAACTACAGCTTTAATATTGTTATTCTAACATAATCATAAAAATAGTAAAGGGTGCATTAACGTGCATACATACAGCTGATTTTCTTTGTTAGCATTTTGCAGTGTTTGAATAATTTTTTGATCATATGATGTTTAACTTGTCAATGTGTTTGTCAGGATGGAATCAAACCCATGTGGGAAGACGACAGAAACAAGCTGGGGGGTCGATGGTTGATGACTCTCCACAAACAGAGACACAATGAACTTGATCGCTGCTGGATGGAAACGGTAATGCTGCCATTTTTACTTTTTCACAAATAACTCTGCATTCTCAGGCGTAACAACAGGTTTTAGGTGGGATGACACCCCCTAACCCCCCCAGGGGCAACAAACCTTCCTTACATATTGTTTCATTGGAGGCCTGGTTTTCTTATCTTGCAGGAGTCATGGAGGTAAAAAAAGCTGAATGGTTCAAAAATGGTCTTGGTGTGTTGGGATTGATGATGGTGTGAATGTTGCTGAGAGCACATTTTGTGTGTGGGTGTGCGTGCGTGTGAAATTTGTCATTTTTATTGGATAAGCGGACCCAAAAGTGTTAAATGTAACTTCAAAGGTCCCTAAAGGGTTAAACCAGGACGTTTTGTGTTTGCAGCTCCTGTGTTTAGTTGGTGAATCTTTTGACGAGGCAAGTGAAGACGTTTGTGGCGCTGTGGTCAATGTCAGGCATAAAGGTGACAAAATATCCATCTGGACAAGCAACTGCCAAAACAGGGAAGCCATCTTGACGATAGGGTGAGATCCTTTGTTTCTGACCACTAGGTGGCGACTTTACCCACCAGTCCTCTTCGACACTCAGTTTTTATTCTGTGTCCACAGGCAGCTTTACAAGGATCGCCTGAGCCTCCCCACGAAAGCCGTGATCGGCTACCAGTCACACGACGAAACGTCCAGTAAGAGTGGATCCACCACCAAGAACATGTACTCTGTTTGAAAAACTGTCCCTTCATTTCAACTCGTAGATTTAAACAATTACCAACCTGCGTCATCACATTAACTTTTTGAGTTGTTCACTATTCTAGTGTCCTTTCCTTCTATTGCAAAGAGAAATGTTTATATTGTGTACAGTTGAAGCTTCCCTCGGTGTATTTGGACCGATGCATATGAGGGGAGGAGGCTTGGACTCGAGGTGATGTCGTAAATGACCAGGAGAACATAAATATTTTCTTTTAGAGTTGAAAAGATCTGTGGATAATATCAGTGACCTCCCTTAGGTTAGCAGAGAACAAGTTTTTTTTATAGTACTTACTGACTTTGAGTTGGGAAAATAACATTAACTACAAGGCTTTGTGTTTTTACTCATGCTGTTATCTCTCCTTAAAAAGAAAAGGTTGTCACCTCACAGGATAAGATGGTAGACAGCTTGTCCTTACACAGAACAAGTTTTAAGAACAGTTTTAACTTGATTTATTTAGAAGTGTTAAGCATGAGACAGGCTGTCAAACGCTCCAGTTTGAAGAATATGCAGTATCTTAAAAAGTTGTCATACTCAAAAGTATCACGTTTGGATTTAGGGCCTTTATTTTGTTTTATTGTTTGTTTGTTTTTTACTTTAGTTTTTCAGCCATGCTTGAATGTGGGATACTGCTTGTAGTACCTTTTGGAACTGTTTTCCACTTACATTTTATTTATATTGTATACATTACCATTACTAAGTTGAAAGAAAAACAAAAAAAACTTTTTTTGTCAACGATGTGGCCCATTGCATATAGATGCTGTTTTTACAGTACAGATGCTGACAGGTGTGCTTTTTGCTGTTTTCTTCCTAACAGAAACTGTAGATAATGTCGCACTCCTCTTAGTTGATGCGAGAGAGAAAGGATTATGCTCATCGTGAAATGATTTTGCTCATAATGTATCTTTATTATCTGTTATTCCAGGATGTATATTGCCTTCTTTCAAGTAAAAGTTAAGTGCTTTGCATTAAATCACAGCAGTAGTGTCACTTTTGTGGGGTCTCGGTGAAGGTAAAAATTCTATAACCACTTTTGTCTGTTGATTGGAGACGGTCGGTGTCAGAAATGTGTCTTGAAGCTGCTCTAATTACTTTGATAAACAAAAGATAATTGAAACATCCAGTATTTATAGAGGAACTCATTTATAATTGTCACTTTGGCCTTTATACAGCAAATTTATTCTGACTGAGGTCTGGTGACTTGACAGCTCCTGTTAAAATTTCAGTTCTGCTAAGTTCTCTACAGAACGGTTTAATAAAGAGGTGCTCTGATCGTAAGGCATCTACCGGTAGAGAAACAATCCGATCATAAAAAGAACTAAAACAATTTTTAATAAACAATCCATTGACCGATCAGACTGAAAAGTGTGTGTACCTGTTCACATCTTTTTTTGTTTTAAGCTGTTTAACTTCGGTTTATCTCGTGTAAACGTCGCTACACCTGATAAATAAATATAAAATGAGAATGGTTAATATAGTCGTACTTTTAAAATCGTAATAAATCTGAGCACCAAGTGAGTTTAGGCAACTGGTAAGAAAAATGCTTTAGCCTTTACACATTCCCCCACTCCCACATTCATCAATGTGGTTGGTTAATATGCAGAGCGTTTAGTTTTTTGTTAAACAATAGTGACAATATAAATCAGTCTGACCATCTTTTTGTAAATAAAAAATAAATCTGAACTGCTGTTTTATTGCAACTAAATCATGTTTATTCTAAGACAACGTAGTTGTATAGATTACATTGTGTAGGGAGTGGTGGCGCAGAGGTTAGAGAAGGTGGGCCTGTGATTGGAAGATTGCTGGTTCAACTCCCTGTATTGACATCAGAAATGTGGGTGGGATAGGTGAAGCACCCTAATTTGCCCCACTCTGGGCCCTTGAGCAAGGCCCTTAACCCCCACCATCTGCTGTCTCGGGCACCATAGATTGTAACTCTCTGCTCCACACACACGGCTGTGGTAGCTCGCTGGTCTGTGGTTGTTTCAGGAAGGACATGTGGCGTAAAAATAATTGCCTCCCTCTTTCACCCCGCTATGGGCCCTTGAGCAAGGCCTTTAACAACCCCCACCATCCTCATCTGCTCCTTTGAGCGCCCTAGATTGCAGCTCTGCTCCACACACAGGGCTGTGGTAGCTTGGTGGTCTGTGATTATGCAGCCGAAAGAAGACTAAACTTTTAGTGTGTGTACACTTTGTCTTACTACTGTGCTACAATAACAAATTAGGCTGGATGCCAAACAATGAGACTGTTGTTAAAAATAATTTTTTTTATTAATTCCTTGATTTATTTTTTTACTTTCTTTAAGGCAAGAAAAAGCAAACACACCAAAAATATGGAAAATACAAGAAATGGACAATTGAAACCTCAGGTTTCTTATGTTGCATTAAATCTTTAAAAAATAAATAAATGTACAAATCGCCAAATGCTGTCTTGCGCTTTAGAGAAATTCCTTGGATATGTGTGGTAAAAGTTTACTTTAACTTTAAGAAAGCCCAATAAAGTCTTGAAAACGTTATTACAAAACCTACTCACTTTGCAGTTGCATTTTTTCTTAATGAGAACACGGACTTCACATGAAATGGAAACAACAATCAGTGTTTCTAGCTGAATTAATCCTGTTTGATGTCATTCAAACACTAAGAGTTGGTGTGAAGATGAAGCAGCCCTTGAACAGATACAGATCTGCTGAATCATATTTTAATAACTGGTTCTAATGCCATTCAAAAACTGGCAACGCCCTCTGTACTTGTTGGAGTGATGACGTCTGCGCTTTCAAGAAAAATACATTATCCAAAGTGTTCGTGATGTCCCTCGGTTCCAATTGTCAAAAGGATCTTGTTTTGTCACCAGGATGTTCTGTGAAAAGATGCTCCACCCTGTGACAGATAACACTCCTTGTCATTAAAGTGCCAAAGCTCACCAGAGACAGGATCAACTAATGATGTCATTGTTACTAATTAGTTCTGCATTTCTTTAAAAAAAAAAAAACTACAAAAATAGACTATTGCTCAAAAACTTCTAAATACAATCAAATATTTCAACAAAGCTACCTCAGGCTAGTTTTTTCGCAGGTAGTCCCCGACTTACGAGCGCTCTTACATACGAGGTCCCGGACTTACGAGCTGGCGAAAGAGAAGTAAATTTGTAAAAAAATACAGCACTTTTTTGTGTTTTTAGATGAAAGTGTGTTAGCTAACCGTTTGGAAACACGTTTCCGACCATGTTTATGAACTAATATGAACGTTTTTGATGAAAAACGAGTGTTCGTAGTAGCGCTAGCATAAATGTTCCAACTTACGAGCGAAAAATCCGGACTTACGAGAACACGTGCTTCGTGTTCCAACTTACGAGCACCTCGCAGGAACGGAACTCGCTCGGAAGTCGGGGACTACCTGTACAACTAAAAGTTTTGTTCTTTTTCTGTATAAGTTGTCATCTTTTAAAAATGATGAAATACTTAAAAAACACACAGCAAGGAGTATCTGTAAGCTGGTGGAACAAACTGGTCAAAATCCATCCCAGCAGAGATTAAAATAACAATGGAACCCTATTAGTGCCCAGGCCAGGGTCCTGTCCGTCCTCAGGCCCTGGCAGCATCACATCAAGACAGGATCAGAGGCTTTTCCTCTGATCGCTTGCTCAGCAGATTCGAAATCATGGAGGAGGAGAAGAAGCAAAACTCCACGACGTAGCTGAGCTCAAACAGCTCCGTGTTGATGGTCAGCATCCACTCGAACACAGCAGACAGGTGGTTGCAGAAGTAGCTGTCCTGGACGAACAAGATGGTGTCTGAGGGGTGTCGGGTCAAGGATGCAGCATCAGAGAAGGAGAATGTTATAGTTGTTTCAATTCAGTTTATTGATAGCGCCAAGTCACAGCAGAAGTCATCTCTAGGGCACTGAACAGAAACATTCATATGTAAAAATAATAATTTAACATTTTTTATCTGAGGAGCAGACTGCTTTGAGTTTAACTCCATCACAGATCTCTCATCTTGAGCAAGCATGAAGGCGACAGTGGAAAGGAAAACTCCCTCGTGAGGAAGAAACCTTTAGCAGAACCAGGTACAAGCGGCCATCTGCTTCGACCGGCTGTGTTTGAGAGGAACAGATACACAATGGCAGGTTGAGAATCGCGTTAAAATAGAAATAGTAATGAAAACTATTCCGTTTTAACAATTAATTTAAGGAAATGAGGTCAATTTATCCTCCAGTAGTCTAAACCTATTGCAGCATAACAAGCCGACCCTAACTATAGGATTTATCAAAAAGGAAAGTCAGTCTACAAACTGGACAATGTGTCAGCCTCATGGACAGAAACTGGAAGTTGGTTCCACAAGAGAGGAGCCTGACAACTGAAACATCTTCCTCCCATTCTGCTTTTGGAGACTAAAAAACACAAGTAAACCTTCAGTCTGAGAGTGAAGTGCTCTGTTAGGAAAATATGGAACAATAAGATCTCTAATATAAGATGGAGCTAGGTTGTTGAGAGCTTTGTAGGTTAGAAGTATGATTTTGAATTCAAATCTGCATTTGACAGGGAGCCAATGGAGAGAAACTAAAACTGGAGATATGTGATCTCTCCCACAAACTTACGACTCTGGCAGCAGCGTTTTTGATCAACTGATGCATGAACCAGTTTTTCTGCATGGTTTTTAGATGAGATTACTCTAATTTTAGCGACATTACTCAGGTGGAAGAAGGAAGAAGAAGTTTGAAGCGTTCATAATTAAATCTGAATCTAAAGGTGATTGGTGAGGGAAGCATAGTTTGCAGTGGAAACTGTTAAAGATTAATCTGGCTAAATTATAACTTCCTTTAAGGCACACTGTTCTGGTCAGACCCACTTTGTCAACAGAGCAGCGGGCTGGATCCAAACACTGAAGCAGCTGGAGACCGTGTCACGGCTCAAAGCCACTCCTGGAATACCTTGTCCTTGAATCTAACGGCAACACTTACTCTTACAGTGAATTTTTAACTACATATAACTTTCCAGTACTACCAAAAGAATTTGCAATTGTCTTTGATGCAATTCCATCTGGTGTGAAAATGTTGATGTCAAATCCTGTACAAAACAGCACGAACTATTTAACTGAAGAATTATTCATTGGTAACTCTGACCCTTTTTTAAGTGAAAAAACAAATAACAAATGTATTAGAGAATTAATAATTAGAGACAGCATTAGTAAACCTGCTTCTATATTCTTCTGGGATAATTTATTTAATGATATCTGTTGGAAAGATGTTTGGTTGTTACCTAGAAAATACTTTATAACTAATAAGATTCGAGAAGTGTCCCTAAAGATTCTGCATAAATGTTATCCTGTAAACTATATAATCTCCAAGTACCGTCCAAACGTAGACCCAATGTGTTCACTCTGCCACAGCTCTGAGGAGACCATCATCCATCTCTTCTGGGACTGTTCTCATACTCAGGTGTTCTGGAAAGACATTTTCATGTATGTAAATAGAAAGTTAGAAATTGACCTACCATTTGACGCTATAATATACTGTTTGGGTTTTTTTGTTCAAATATTTCAAGTAAAGTTTTTGTTGTAAATTTAATACTACTCTTAGCCAAATTTTACATCCACAGCTGTAAATTCTCCTTGCTAAAACCTAGATTTATAGTGTTTTCTAATTATATTTCTTCTTACTTATCTACTTTAAAGTATTGTGCCAATGCAAAAGCCCTAAAAACTAAAACAATCTGTAACGAATTTCTGTTGTAAGCTGCCCAAAACACATTTTCATGTTTTTATTTGTGCCTTTTTTCTCTTTTTTGTTGTGCATGCCTTAAGTCTCGAGCCATGCTTGTCATTGTAGGATTTTTGTTGTAGCCTACTTGCTTTTTATTAATTTAAAAATAAAAATAAATAAAAAACCCTTGTCCTTGAATCTTATCCTCATGATGATAAATAAGTGTTCATATACCTCCAGAGCCCTTTTCACATTCTGTCACTTTACAACCATAAACTGAGTAAAAAGGACGGGCAACCAATTCAACAGGGGCAGTGGCCATGTTCTTCTTTCCCCCCTATAATGTTTATGTTTATTAAATTTGTTCATTTTTTTTACAAAAGAAACAATACAAGACAATCTCATAAATGATAATGTACGAAATATAAAAAAATGAAAGGTAGCAGAAAGAAGAATAAATCTTATTATATCTGCCCCTTACTTCCAACAATCAGATTAAACAATAATAATCAACCATGTAAACAATAATAATTTTCAACCAACTTTTTCCAACAATCAGATTAAACAATAATAATCTTCAACCAACAGTACAAAATGACTAACTCTTTCTAATTTTCTAACTAATACTACAATACACATTACGCTATTTCATGCTATTATTGCGAGTATCACTCAGCCCTCTGTGAATAGCAAGGGGCCATCAGGGCACTACAACTGGTCGTTAAGCTGATGGTCCTCCTTTTGCAATTGTTGTCACCAGAAAACAAATGCTGGTTGCAGCTCCTCGGACTGAAGAAGTCCTTTGGATAAAAAGATGACACATTTCAACACAGAAGGACCTGACTCAACCTTGTTAGATTTATCTACCTGGATTATTGAGCATGCTTCAGGATGTACTCACCCTCCTTTACTCTGACATCTCTAATTAAAATCAAGTGAAACCAATCGTATTCTAAAGTCTACCTGTGTGTACTTAATCTCAATCTTGTTCTATGAAGGCCTCAGAGGGTTGTTACAAAATATTAGAGATCAAAAAGCATCATGAAGACCAAGGAGCACACCAGATGCATAAGGGACAAAGTTGTTGAGAAGTTAGAAGCAGAGTTAGTTTATTAATGAGTATTTCAAGCATTGAACATCTCACTAAAACCATAGTCTGAAAATAGAAGGACCTACCAAGACGCGGGGGTCCATCTAAACTGAGGCTGCCAGGAGACTATTAATCCAAGACGCCAATCCGACTTACAGAGACCCTCATTTTACAACAGGATTCACAAGTAAAATTCAACTGAGAATTTGGTGCAAGACTTGAAAATTGCTCTTTGCAGATGTTCTCTGTCCAGTCCGACTGAGTTCGAGCTGTACATTAAAACGCTGTCAGAGATATACAGTACTCAAAAGACTGGCAGTGAAAGATAGTTTAACAGAGTATTGATTCAGATTTACAACATGACAATGTGAAAATGTTCAAGAGGCACTGAATGCTTTAAAGGTGCTGTAGCTCCAGTGAAAATGGTTTTTGAGGGCGGTTTTAGCCCTGAAAGGATACAGCAGATGGTCACGATGATTTGGCTCACTGTTAAAACGATGCGCAGCGGGTAGAGGAGCTTCTCGTATCCTGTGAGGACGCACCTCGCCGTCAGGGCAGTGAGCAGGACGGTGTAGAAACAAATGCTCAGGAAGCTGACGGCAGCTCCGAAGAAGTGCAGCAGCGTGAGGTAACCTGGCTGTGGGGACAGGCAGAGGGGGTTTAATGGCCTGATCATGGATACAAAGTAAAAACCAGGACAGAATTTAAAATATATACAAGCTTCTTTTTCTTTCAGCTTTTCTCTCTTCAGGGGTCTCCACAGCGAGTCATCCTCCTCCACCTCACTCTGTCCTCTGCATCCTCTGTCCTCACTCCAACTACCTTCATGTCCTCTCTAACTGCATCCATATATCTCCTCTTTGTCTTTTTCCTGGCAGCTGCATTTCTAACATCCTTCTACCAATATACCCACTGTCCCTCCTCTGGACATGTCCAAACCATCTCAGTCTGGCCTCCCTAACTTTATCTCCCAGTTGTTCAACATGTGCTGTACCTCTGATGATCTCATTCCTGATCTTATCCATCCTTGTCACTCCTAAGGAGAACCTCAGCATCTTCATTTCTGCTACTTCCAGTTCTTTCTCCTGTCTTTTTGTCAATGACACTGTCTCCAGACCATACAACATAGCTGGTCTCACCACTGTCTTGTAAACTTTTCCTTTGACCTTTGCTGACACCTTTTTGTCACAAATCACTCCTGAAACTTTTCTCCATCCACTCCATCCTGCCTGGACTCTCTTTTTCACCTCTTTACCACATTCCCCATTTTCCTGGACAGTGGACCCCAAGTACTTGAAGTCCTGCACCTTTGTGACCTCTGCTCCTTGTAGCCTCACTGTTCCACTGGCCTCCCTCTCATTCACACACATGTACTCTGTCTTACTACGACTGACTTTCATTCCTCTTCTTTCAAGTGAATACCTCCACCTCTCCAAGTTCTCTTCCACCTGTTCCCTGTTCTCACCACAGATCACAATGTCATCTGCAAACATCATAGTCCATGGGGATTCCTGCCTGACCTCATCTGTTAGTCGGTCCATCACCAGAGCAAACGAGAAGGGGCTCAGAGCCGATCCTTGATGCACTCCCACCTCCACCTTGAAGCTATCTGTCATTCCTACAGCACATCTCACCACTGTCCTGCTGTCCTCATACAAACTGGATTCCAAAAAAGTTGTCTAATACAGGCCTCTAACTGTTCAATCGTCTTGGGCCTTCTTTGTCACACCTTCCTCTTCATGATGCGCCAAATGTTCTCTATAGGTGAAAGATCTGGACTGCAGGCTGGACATTTCAGTACCTGGATCCTTCTCCTACGTAGCCATGATGTTGTGATTGCTGCAGAATGTGGTCTGGCATCTATTATGAATAAAATATTGACATCTCCACATCATTGCATTCAGTTTTTATTCAAAAGTTGTCTAGTGTCTCAACTTTTTTGGAATCCGGTTTGTACATGTCCTGTACCAGTCTAACATGCTTTTCTGCCACTCCAGATTTCCTCATGCAATACCACACCTCCTCTCTTGGCACCCTGTCATATGCTTTTTCTAAATCCACAAACACACAATGGAGTTCTTTCTGACCCTCTCTGTATTTCTCCATCAACATCCTCAAAGCAAAAATGGCATCTGTGGTGCTCTTTCTTGGCATGAAACCATACTGCTGCTCACAGATAGTCACCTCTTGTCTAGGTCTTGTAAGTGAGGATTTCTGTTTGAAATGTAGTTCTGAATTGTTTTGCTATTCAAAATGTAAAAAAAAAAAGATAACTTTTTAATTAAAACCACATTTTTGTGGTTGATGTAATTTTTTTTCTTCAGAAGGCCTTATTGGGCCAACTGCTCCGTTCAAACTGTTCCATTTTGTGTTTTTTTGTGCTATAATGCCTAAATTATAAAGAAATATACAAACAAATATAGTGTTTTTATGGTTTAAAAAAAATTCTATAAAACTTTACGGTTGTAGATCAGTTTGTTTTGGTTGGGCCAAAACATTAAAAGTACACATTTTATTTGGTAAAGGTATTTCAATGCTAATAACACGTGGTTCACTGCACTTTTAATAAAAATTGTGCTTTTTAAACACAAAAAAATTAACATTATGGAACAAAGAGACCTCTGTTGCAAACTGAATAAGAAATATGAGATATATTTACTTGCACTCTAAACCAACAAAGACCTAAAACAAATAATGACCTGTCTTTCTTTGCCATTTCAACACAAGCGCCGACTGAAACGATCTCACTTCAGTGGAAACTTACTGCTCTATTAACTTTACAGCGTAAAGTTTAAACATAAAAATGCTAAATAAATACTGAAGCAGTTCTTATTAAACACAGATATCATCATTAAAAACATTAAATGCACAACTCACGTTGCAGTTTCCTGCAGCGAAGGCCCCCACAGCCGACACCACCCCAAAGACAAGAGCAAATTTGCTCAGCATGCCATGAGATGCATTTTTTTCCAGAACGTGAGCGTGATGGAGTATGCAGAACAGCAGGACTACAACAAAGAGAGTCACTTCTTAGAGAGTGCAGTTTATGTTAACCCTCGTGTTGCCCTCCGGTCAAAATGACCCTGAAGGCCTCACTTTTGTCATCTTCAGGTGAACTCACACAGAAAGGATGCAGCGTTGATTGTGGCGGTGAAAAGCGAACTTTCTGGTGCGTACCTCCCGCTCGAACTGGAACCACAGAAGCCGTTTCAATATTTGTGTTGTATTTTGGAGTGAGGAAATGACATTGGAAATTAGGAGCCTACCTCACTGTGGGAACCCAGCAGCAGTTCTCCGTCTCATTCCCCCTGCAGGAGTTGGTACCGCTCCTGAGAACAAATGGTGAAAAAATCAATTTTTATTCAAGCACTAAGAAAAAAGTTAGCCGGGGGGAAGACAAAACATACCATTCAATGAGAGGGCACACGTGTTGGTAGGTGACGGCAAGGCCATATCTAGGGATGGAAAATAGGAAGAAGCAGTTTTGTCAGGAAGAAGCAGTTTTGTCAGGAAGACAAA